>JNBS01004964.1:0-19211 GCA_002081575.1 Thraustotheca clavata
TGTCAAAAAGAAGTGTTTTCTCCAGTAAGTTTTTCTTATCCATCATCAAGCATAATAACATGTTCCATCATCGGGTCAAGTAAAATATTTTTATTCTCAAAGTCAAGAATATGGCTTAATAAGTCTTAGGCTAAACCATCATATTTCATTGAAATTAAGATGCAATTGAAAAATGGAAATCACATTTGAAATAATTGCGATGTCCAAGTTTTTCCCGATGCAGCAGGCGAATTTAAAAGTGTAATAAAACTCAATTAAGAGCAAATTTCTTGTAGTAAATTTTCTCGTGGTAATATAACATACCGTACATTCAAACCAGAAAATGGTCCACTATCAGTAGCAACCATATCATCAATAATTCTTTTTAATGGTCTGTCCAAAGTAGAACTGCTTCGTGGTAATTGGATTAATATGTGGATGAATCGTTTTGGAGTATCAAAATCACCAAGTACATCCGAATCATTTAGCTTATACGCGGATTGAAGGATTGTATAATCATTTGGTTTAACATTTTTCAGGGATTCCTCCACGTTTTTTTCGTCCTTAATCCAATTGTTTGTGTTTTTCTGTTTTATCAAATACAGCTTAATATTTGCTCGATCAATATCAAACATTGGGTTAAATCGTTTTTTGTCATCTACCAAAGCTTTCTTCAATTAATCCACAAGCAAATTTCTTTTTATGGTTATCGAAAATGGTTCAAGACGCTGCCCGATAACACCACATATCAATGTTGCTTTATTTGCCATTTTATACATTTTGATCTATTTGCCTGCCAT
Source organism: Thraustotheca clavata (assembly GCA_002081575.1). Lineage (NCBI taxonomy): Eukaryota > Oomycota > Saprolegniomycetes > Saprolegniales > Achlyaceae > Thraustotheca > Thraustotheca clavata. The sequence goes on from JNBS01004964.1 coordinate 780, forward strand.
TTTATAGATCAAAATATATCAAAATCTATAAAATGGCACATGAATATATGTCAAAATTATATTTTAATTTAAGTATGCGGTGCATACTTTTTCCAATATAGACATTGTTTACTCAGGACAAAACTAAGGACAAAAATTGATAAGAATCAAATATAATACATCTAACAATTATTACAATTGATCATCTAATTCAAACTGGTTGGCTGAATTAGTACTCAAACGTACTAATATTGACTCGACTAATTGATTACGTTCAGCACTTGATAATTCAACCTAAGTATTTCATAAATCATTGTATTTAGTAAAAATACATACCAAAGGTTTACCAAAGCGTTGGAGTAATGGTGATGTATTTGTCACTTGAATTGCTTGTAAAAGTTCATTTTGTTGATTGAATAAGTTGACAACAAGTCCAAGTTTTGTTGGTGTATATGCCACCGATATTGGTATTGATACATCACTAATTAATCGAATGCCTTGATAAAGTATATTGGGTGAAAAATTTGCTTGTGAATATGGTTGTGTTGGCCTTCGTTCAAGTTTTGGTTGAGGTTGAAAAGGAACACTTCCAGTCATTGCTTTTCGTAATGAAGCCATACTTTGAGTAGCATTTTGTCCTGTTTCAACAGCTAAATCACTCACAAAGCGTTCTTTCAGTGTTTTTCCATTTGAGGCAATAATCATAGTTGTGTCTTCTTCTTGCCATTTTGGCTTTGGAATAGGGCGATAGCTAGGATTGACTTTATCAAATTTTGTTTCAATTAAATGATGTGACGATGATGACATTGGACTTGATAATGAAGTCATACTTTGTATGTGGTGTTGTTGAAATGCTTCCATCTTGGAAAGCATTTCTTTTGCAATAGCTTCATGTTGTCCAAGTAATTCACTAAAAAAGCTTTCTTTGAGTGCAATTTCTATTGAAGTTTGATCTTTTTCAGCAATTGCATCAGCAAGTCGTAATTGCAAAGTTCTGGCATCTTTTTCAGCAGATTCAATGTCTTGGCCTAATGATCGTCGAAGGAATTGGAGAACATCATAAGAACGTTCACGTTGTGTAGCCATTGCTACAGTAAGAATAGTATTTGCTTTGGCCAAAAACAAATTAAACTGAAGTCGAGCCATTTCATTGGTTTTTTCCATGCAATCAATATACCATGGTACAATATCTTTGCCTGGAGTATACTCGACAGTATACCATTGAGCCTAAGACAATTAAATCATGACAGGTAAGAAATAGCAATATTTACTTCAAATGGCAAAAATGGTGGTAAATCTCTTTGAAGTGCATCAAATGAACCAAGGACGTATTCTTTCATTCGTTTAAGCTCTTTGATACAACTCAAGATTGCTTGAGATAACTCTGTCGGTAGTACAAATGTGCTCCTATACAAATTTGAGGTTGTTGTAAAAATCATGATTTACGTTTTTGGTGGAGTCAATAATTGTGTGACTGAACGAATAGAAGTATATACATGTTCCATTAACATTCGATCACGATCAACAAATCTTGCAAAGAATGCAGCTTTATCCTGAGGATCTTTTGTATCAGCTTCATTTGTATGGGCCTATTTCTAAAGTTAATGAAAATTTTCATTTGGTTTGTACTTGTAAAGCAGATTGAATATAATTGATGGTAGCTTCATAATTGGCTTGTTCTTTGATCTTTGTACTTTTTAATGCTGTCAATTCTTCCTCTAATTTTTCCACTTGGAGCTTCATATCATTTGTAATTCGAGTGGTTTGAGCAGCACATTCTGCTTTAGTTGTATCTAATGCTGCACGACTTGATTGTTGTACAGCAGCTACATCGTTGGCACGAGCTTTTTCAGCTTTTTCAACTTTCTAATTCATTCATTAATATATCTATCAACATAACTTTTTGTACATTTGCCCATTCTTTTAAAGTGGTGTCCAAAGTAGCTGCAGCTTCACGTTGGACAGCTTCCATTGCAGAAATATGATGTTGCAAATCTTGTTCATGGGCTTGTTTACGTCGATAAAATGCTGTTTCCATGTCTTTACCTTCTTGTAATTTTCGATCTAATGTTAAAAAGAAAGTCGCTGTGCTATCTGGTGTAGCTTGAAATGGACAAGAATACTTGACTCCAAGTGATGATAATCGGGTCTAGTACAAAATATAAACTTACTTGAAGAAAAAAGCTATACCTCGTAATCTTGTAGTGCTTTTTGCATGTGTTCCATTGTGCCTTGTAAAGCATTGTTATTTGCATCAGTATTCATCTTTTGTCGGGTAATTTCTCGGTGTTTAGCTGTCAATTCAACAAAAGACCCAACAACATTAATTATTTCATCAGCAGTACAAAGTCCTTCACGACCAAGTGCTGTAGCAGTACGAACTCTTAAATCTTTGTATTCACTAACATAATTGTAAATTTCTTTTGGTGTACTCCATAATGGAGTGTCATTTGAACTCCATAGCTTGGTTATCTATATAGATGTTAATATGGATAGAATTTATAATAATTTTTACATCACAACGGAGTGTTTGGTACGTCTCTATGATCTCTATAATATCCTTGGAATGGACTACAGCTTCAGTCATACGTAATAAAGAGGCCACTTGACTTTTTAATTGTGTGTATTCTTGCACAATACGTAAAATATGACCATGACTTAATGTATCCCGAGGTACTTGTAATACACTTGCAACTTGCTGACGGAAACTATATGCTTCTTGTAGTGTAGCAACAATTAAAGAATCGGAAATATCATGTACATCACTAGCCCAAATTGTACTGATATCGGTTCGTAATTTCCGACAGTCATCCACATACTATAAAAAATACTTATATACCGATGTAAGCATAGAGTAAATACCTTGATGATACTATCAGCTGAAATTAGAGTGTCTGAAGCTTTTGGTGCAAGAATAATTTGAGTTACTTGAGTACGTACTTTGTGATATTCTTGCACAAAACCAAGGATAGATTTTGCATTTGTGAGTTCTTTTTCCATGTTTACTATAGCTGCCACTTGTAGACGTAGTTTTTCATATTCATCCACAAGATCAAGAAGAGTAGCGGTGTCGATATTCTCTTTAGCTAAAGCAATACCAGCTTGGGTTAAATGGGATTGATATTCATCAATATAATGGAAAATTTCAACAGCTCCAATCTAATTTGTATAATAAGGTGAGTTTTAGCAATTAGTATCAAACCTTGTTCAGATGAAGACGTTGTTTTAGTTGATTCTGTAGTCCCATGTATTCATCAATATAAGCTATCATTTCTGCTTCAGTACATGTACTTCGACCACACCCAAGTGCTATTAGAGATATTAATACTTAAATAATAAGTAGTTATACCTTGGGCAACATGAGTTCGGCATGATTGCCAATCTTTAATTGCCTCAATGATTTGAGCATCGTTTAGTAAGTCACTACAATTAATTACTATTGTCAATTGAATGTGTCAAACTTACGATGAGTTTGTAAGTGTTTGAGTTGCCTCGACCCGAATAGTTTGATAATTTGTTAATAAAGCAATAATGTTGGAATTGCTTGGAGTAATAGTTAAATCTGATATGATTGATGGATATGTAGAAAGTAGTTGATCATAATCAATTACAACTTGAACAATTTGATCAATTGATTCCATTCTTTGTCTTGCAATACAATTCACTCCACTCCATAATTTATCATTATCACGAACAATCACTTCAAGAGCATCGACACCAATGAGACGTCCAGCAACATTTACAAAGCGTTGACATTCAGTAGCTAAATCCAACAAATTTACAACAAAATTCTGAAGGTCATCTAAAGTTGACATAGCTTGGCATTCAGGTACAAGATTTGGATGGAATTGTTCAGAAAGTAATGACAACCAAGCATCTTTCATTCGTTTAATGACAAATCCGCCGGTCAAAGCACTTGATAAATCTTTGCCCATTCCCGCCAATTCTAAGAAATATGATTAACAATATTTTTTGAAAATTTGCCTTGGAATAGAGCCACCCGAAGTTCATTTTGCTGTGAGGATTCACTTCGATATTCATCCACACTTTTTTTGTGTAGTGCTTTCAAAGCATTTAATTCTTCATCTGTACTCTTTAATGCAGTGACAACTTCAAAAAGTTCTATTCACTACTAGTAATTGCTCAATAGTATATTTTACTTACGTGAATTGAGACCTTCAGCATACATGGCCATTTCTTCATACATTTGACGCATCTTTTCAATTTGTTTAGTATGAGCATCTTTTGTAATTTGTTTAGTCTTTTCTTCTTCAGCAGTCATTGCAGCAATTTTAGCTTCAAAGGCTTCAGTTGAAGCTTTATTGGCAGCTTTTAATTCACATTGAATTTCATTCATATCACGCTCTAATGCAGCAATTGCATTTGTATGTTCGAGAGCTTTGGTGTCAAAATCATTGGTATATTTTGCTTGAGCATCATGTAATTGAGATTCAAACTTTGCAACTTGAGCTAAATGCTCTTCATTATTTTGTTGTAAAGCAGCTTCACAAGCAGTCTTGGTGCGATCAAGGTCAGTTTGATAAGCTTTTAAACTAGTGCTAAATTGAGCATCATATATTTCTTGGTTCTTTTGTAGTTGATTTTCATACGATGTCTTGCAATCACTTAATTGACCTTCATAAGATGCTTTAGTTTCACTAATTTGAGTCTCATATGAGCTCTTTAGTGATTTCAATTGATTTTCATAAGAAAATTTCGAGTCCTTCATTTCATTCATATGAGTTGTTTCCAATGAACTCACTTGAGCTTTATGAGCTGCTTTAGCTTCAGCAATTTGATTTTCATACGATGTTTTTAACGAATGGACTTGAGATTCATAAACCACTTTTGCTTCAGCTAATTGAGCTTGACATGATGCATGACAACTATTTAATTGACTTTCAAGTGAAGCTTTTGTTTCTGAAAGTTGAGATTGATAAGTTTGCAATTGAGCTTCGTAATTTTCATTAGTTGTAGCCATTGCTTCTTCATTTTCAAGCTTACGTCTTGCTAATGTTGTATCAAACTCAAGTTGACGATGATTTAAGGTTGCTTCATATTCACGTAATCTGCAGCTTAAAGTTGCTTCATATTCATGCTGTCGACTATTCAATGTAGTCTCGTACTCATTTTTACGATTCGCCAAAGTTTCTTCATATACTTGTTTTCGATTACTTAAAATGTCTTCATATTGAGCTTTTCTAGCAGCCATACTTTCTTCATGATCTTTTATACACCGAGCTAGTGTTTCATCATAAGCTTCTTGACGTTGTTTTAATGTAGTCTCATAGTCTTTTTTAGTTAAAGCAAGTTGTGTTTCATATTTATCTCGACAAGCTTGTAGAGATTCAATCATTTCTTGTTGACACATATTAAGTTGTTCTTGGTACGATTCAATGGTTGATTGTAGTGTAGCTTCTAAATTAGCAATTTGAAGAGTACTTTGAGCATGAGTAGCTTCAATACTAGCTTTAGATGTAGCAATAGTGTCATGTAATTTTTGTTCATGTTCTTCCGATTCTGTTGCAAATTGAGCTTGATACGTAGCATGACAAGCAGTGAGTTCTGCTTCATAAGTTGATTCACATTGACTGAGTTTTTCCCTAAAATTAGTTTCCAATGCCTCAAGTCTGGTTCGATATGTTGTTTCAGTCGATTCCAACTTTGCTTTTAAAGTACTTTCAGTATACTCTAACTTTTCCTTGTATAAAGTTTCTGTTGTATGAAGCTTGTCTTTTAAAGTTGTTTCAGTAGTCTCAAGCTTATCTTTGTAATATTCTTCAGTAGCAACAAGTTTGTCTTTTAATAATGTTTCAGTCGAGTCTAATTTTTCTTTTGCAGTGACTTCAGTAGTAGCAAGTTTTTCTCGATACATGCTTTCCATTGCTTGTAATTGCTCACTATACGATTTGTGGCACGTTGCTAGTTGATTTTCATAGTTTTCAGTCATGGTATTAATTCGAGTTTGATAGTCACGATGACAAGCACTTAAATCAGTATCATACTTAGCACGACTGGCAGCTAATTCACCATTGTATGATACATGCCATTTAATTAGTTCAGCTTCGTATCGTTCAATTGTCGTGCTTAGTTTTGTATCATAAGCTGTAGTAGATGTAGCAATCTTGTCATCATAAAATGATGTAAGTGATGTGATTTTGGTCTCATAAGTTGTAGTTTTAGTAGCGATAACTTGTTCATATTTGGATGTCATAGCTGAAATTGTTTGCTCGTATTTGGAAGTCGAGCTTGCAATTGTATCTTCATATCGCGATGTTGTCGAAGCTAATGTATTTTCATAGTTGTCAATTGTAGACGCTAGCTTTGCATCGTAATTAGTTATTGTTGACGAGAGCTTGTTTTCATAATCAGCAATAGTTGCAGCTAACTTTTCCTCATATGAAGTCACAGTTGATGATAATTTGGCTTCATAATTAGAAATGGTAGTACTGAGTTCGTTTTCATACGAAGCAACAGTATATGCAACCTTTTCATCATATCCTCCGATAGTTGTTTCCAATTTGGATTCATACGAAGCAATAATTGATGACAGCTTTTCTTCGTACATATCAATGGTTGATTTCAATTCCTCTTGACTACTCTTTTCAAGCTGTTCAAATCTTGCTGCGTGTTCAGCTTTTGCATTAGCCAATTCAGCTCCAAGTGCTTCAATTTGAGATTCGTAAGAAGTTTGACATTTGGAAAGCTGGTTATTGTATGAAAGATGACATTCAGCCAATTTGCCTTCATAATGCTCAGTACTATTTGCAATTCGATTTTGGTAATCTTCATGACAGCTACTTAAATCGGTATCATATCTCAATTGGTGAGCATTTAATTGATTTTGATAAGTATCATGCCAATGAGTTAATTGACCTTGATAACCATCGTGACAATGGCCAATTACATCTTCATGCTCCATACATAATTGTTCAAAAGTAAAGCGATTCTTTTCTTTTAAGGCTTGAAGTTGAGCTTCATAAGATGATTGCATTGTAGCCAAAGCATGAGTATTATGGTTTTTCATAGCTTCTACCGTCTCACCATACTTTGCCATAGTTTGCACTAATTCTTGAGTACTTTCAGTTTGTAATTGAAGATATCGTCCTTCCCATGCTACATGGATTCGTGTAGCTGTACGTTCACCAGTTTCTCGTAAAGTTGCCATAGCTTCAGAATGTGTAGAGGCTTGCTGTGTTAATTCATTTTGGTACGATTGATGGCATTCAGCTAATGTAGCTGCATCTCGAAGTATAGTTTCTTTTAATCTTGTTTGAGAATCACGTAAAGCATGTTCATGAGCATAAACTTCTTCTTGTAACATTGAAATACGAGTTTGAAATTGCAATGTATCTGCTTTCAATACTGCAGCTAACGTATCTGCAGTCTCTTGTACTCTTTCAAGTTGATGTGACTTGGTTGCAATTACGTCTTGTAATGAAGCAATACTTTCTGCTGCAGATTTCCGTTCAGCATCCAATAGTTCATTGACACTTGCAATTTCACCACGTAGATTTGATTCCAATGCAGAACTAGCAGCAGCAGCTTCATTACGTTCCTAAATAAAAATGAGATAAATTTGATATGAAATACACACAGTTTGCCGAGCTTGTTCAAGACTTTCAACCTTTGATGCAAATGTTCTTTCTGCAGCCCGAAGTTTCTGCATTAATGTTAGTTCAGCTTAAATTTTAAAATCACCTCATTGTAATCTGCTTTGGCGCGGTCAAGTTCATCTTGTAATGCTTGTCTTCTCTTAGAAGCTTGATCTGCATTCATTTTGATTTGAATTTCAAGTAAATGAATTTGTTCTTCATTTTCCTCAATAGTTTCCATTCGGCTTCTTAACTTTTCTTCAAATGCCATTTTCATTTCAGCTGAAGCTTGGGTTAACTCTTGCAAGGAAATTTCAGTCGCAGTGCGTTTAGATTCTAGTTCTAAACGCTCTGATTCAGCTTTAGCCATAGCATCAGTCATTGATGCATTTAAAGCTTCAACTTCACGTTGAAATTGTTCTTGGGCTTGAGTTGCCTGAAGTTTAAATATTGTGATGTTGGATGCATTTTTAGCTTCTCTCTCTTGCAATTTTGTAGATGTTGTTTGTTGCTGAGCTTCAGAAGTTTGGAGTGCTGATTCAAGAGCTTGAATACGGTGATTTAAATCTCCATTTTCACGGGCAACATATTCCAGGTGTGATTGTTGATTTGTATAGCGATCCAACATTTCATCATTGCCTGATCGCATAGCATTAATAACACCAGAGTATTCCTAAAACAACATCAGCAATAGAGTGTAATGGCATACAAACCGCAATAGTTGCACGGCTATCTTCGAGTTGCTTATTTAAGTCTTTGATCATAGCTTCGGTAGATTGCTTTAAACTTGCCAAATCTTTGTCTTTTGCTTGTAAATGAGATTCTTGTTCTTCAATATGCTCTCGCGAAATACGTAAATCGTTGTCTTGCCGGTTCACCAAATCTTCCAAGCCTTTTAATTTGGTCTGTAGCAACTCAATCAAGGATCTAGACGAGCTGAGACTTCACAGTAGAATAGCATTAATACCGATTCTTCATGTGCTGAAGTTCACCAGCTTGCATTTTTGCCTGGAAAATTTCCAAGTCATTGGCTTGACTTGCACATGTGGCTTCAAAAGATGCAAGTTGGCTTTCTTGCCACTCAATAGTAGTCACATCAGCAAGATGGGCAACAGTTTGGTTCACCAGCGATTCTTCCTGTCGTCGAAGTAATTTAGACTGATTTTCAATTGCTTCTTTATGCATCTAATGTAGTTGAGATCAAAATTGGGTAGGTGTAGGAAATTACCTTGCATTTAGTTCGTAAAGCTGCCATATCAGCATCATGAGTTGCTTTAGCTGCATCCCATTTTGCTTGCTGTCGTTTAACCCCAGTAGCAGCTTTTTCAAGTACTTTGATTTGGTTACTAAGTTGATTGCGATCTTCAGTGACAGTCTTAAGCTCGGTTTTGAGCTTTTCTTCTGCTTGAACATGACCCTGAAGCTCTTCTTTGTAGCACTTGATGAGGTTCTTCTGCTCATCACACTTCGACTGTAGTTGCCTGAGACAAAGTTAGAGATTGAATTTTACAAGAAATAGTACGAATTATTGCTTTGAGCTAACAGCAGAGCAGCATCTAACAACTCGATGCGTTTGCTCTGAGCTGAGAGTGTCCCTGTTTCCAAATCAATAGTTCGGAGTGCAGCTTCAAGAGATAGTTTGGTTCGGTCAAGATCGGTAGTTCGATGATTTAAACTTGTTGTGAGTTCATCGTTAAGTACCCGAGCCTGAATAAGGCTATCTTCAGTATTTCCAAGAGCTAGGAAGTATTAATGCATTGTCAAGTAGTACATGCTTACCGTGTTTGCACTCATTCAGTTGTGACTGAAGGTGGGCATTAGCCAAGTCCCTAGAAGCTATTTCCGCTGAAGCAGCTTCTTTTTGTGCAGAAAGAGCGTCTTGCAATTGCACTCGTTCCTTTTCATGAGCAAATATCTGCAAGTCTTTTGTTGCTATGATGATTTCAAGATGCTTCTTCTCATTTTCAAGTTTGTCCACTTGTAGCGATCTAGTCAAATACATGAGCACTCAGAGCAAATTTTAACATACATTTCCCGTTTTTGCAATGAAATCTCTTGTTCAATGTAGTTCATTTCATTTCTAATTCACCATGATACCTTAAGTGCAATATTATCATTTAATCATACCCTGTTTGTTTCATATAGCCTTTTCGCTTTGCATCATTGCTGTATATTGTTTCTACATGATTCTCAGCAGTTGCTGCAATCTGCTTGAGTTTTTCAATCTCAGAATCCAACACAGATAAATCCACATCAAACGCAGGGTTGGCTACAGGTATTACATCGACATTTTGATCTTCTAGCTTTCTAGTACGCAAACTTGGCCCTCGACCAGCTGAATTTGGAGTTGTTGGTCCAACAGACGTTAATGCCGGCATTGCATCAATATCAATTGGTTTAATTCCCTTTCCTCGTCGAGGTGATGCATTTACTGGCGGTGGCTCCATTGGGCCATTGTCATGGTATCCAGGAAGCTTTGGTAGATTTACTCCGCGCTTCTCGTTCACTTTCTTCATCCCGAAGGCCGCTTTGGCGCCTTTTCTTGTCGGTTTCCGCCTTTTTAATCTTGAAAATGAGCGCGAAAATGTTTCTCTTTGAACTGCTATGAATAAAACCGCGTTTTGATTGGTTGTCCATAGAAAGGCAACCCAACTGCTACTTGATACAATTTTAGTACAGTGTACAATTTGAATTTAAATGCACAGTAATTATTGTGCTTTTCATGTTTTAGCATAATACCAATAAACACTCAATTTGCATCCTTACACACGTATTAATGCTTCATTGTATCATGTACATATATTGCATTTATATTATAGTGAAACTTATAGGCATAGAAACACGTCGGATTCAAACAGTACATCGATAGCTGTTGCTCTGCTGTTGTTCAGTTCACATCTATGTGTTACAACATAGTTCGATCTTAAAATCGCTTACCGCCATAAATTGTATATAGATAGCTTCACATTTATAATTATAGATGGTCTTATACAATTGTAATATGTCGGCTACAAATTGTATATTGATAGCTACTCATTCTTTGATTGTAAACCTTAGAAATTGCTTATGGCTGCAGTCGTACTAGGTACACCGGAACTACTTCGTACAATTAGCATGTACCAAAGTGGCATATATGAAGATTTAAGACCGTATTTTAAGAGGGCGTATTTTCGTGGATATTATGCTCGAGATAAAACAAAGGCTTCATTGCACATTGCTATTGCAAGAAATAAATCAAAAGTTGTTGAAAGGCTTTATTTGTGTAAACCATGCATGTTTACTAGAGAGGCAATGGATCTTGCAGCTTCGTTTGGTCACATTGATGTAGTTAAAGTACTGCATCGACTTGGTTGTGCTTGTTCAACTTCTGCCATCGACTCTGCAGCTCAATGTGGTGCATTGGGCGTTGTTGAGTTTTTACACGTAAATCGAACCGAAGGATGTACTGTGTTTGCTTTAAATTCTGCGTTGCGAGAAGGTCATGATGAGTTGGTGGAATATCTCTTCAAGAACCGCACTGAAGGGTAAATTCACTCAGGAGATATTAACATCATTTTTCTTCTAGCTGCAGTCCTGAGACTGTTGATCATGTAGCATGGAATGGTCAGCTCAAGTATGTCGAATTACTTCATGAAAAAGGAGTTGTTGGATTTTCAACCAGAACTATGGACTTTGCCGCAGGTGCTGGGCATTTGAACATAGTTCAATTTCTTCATGAACATCGAAGAGAAGGTTGTAGTGTAGATGCGATGAACGATGCAGCTCGTCGTGGATGGCAAAGTGTCGTCGAATATTTGCACAATAATCGTTTTGAAGGCTGTACTACTGATGCTATGGATGATGCAGCAGCAAATGGACATCTTGGAATTGTAGAATTTCTACACAAAAATCGTTCTGAAGGGTGTACATCGGATGCAATGGATTTAGCTTGTCGCAATGGACACTTAAAAGTCGTCCAATTTTTAAATGAAAATCGACACGAGGGATGCACTGCTGCAGCACTCATTGATGCGATTAAACATGGCCATACCGAAATTGTCAAGTATCTACATCAACACTGTCAATCATTGTACAATTGGACACAAGCTATTGATGTAGCTACTCATCGTGGCCGTCACGAAATGCTGACGTTTCTTATCTCACCTTTACCAAGCACAATATCACCAAATCCAGCATCCTAAACTCCTATTTGATGAGATTTTAGTTCTTACTTTGGCGCCGGCATATTTTATTTGCAAATTACATTTCTTACACAGATTAAATAGTTCGATTCCACTCTTGTTTAACATCTCTCTATTACAACTTTTCAAAGCTATTAGGAGAATTGACCATTTTTAAGTTGAAAAAGAAGATTTTTGGGTAATTAATCCAATGAACTTATCATCACCAACTTTTTTACGAAATCATCCTTGGATTAAACAATAAATCCATAGTTATTCTAATGTGTACTCAACAATGCATACAATAATACTAGTTTTAAGTCAAATAAAATTGTCACCTGATTGATTTGATACCCATAAGATTTAACTTTAAGGATATTTGTCGTCTTTAAGAACTGTTAAAAGCTTGCACAATGAACTTTCTAACGATTCTCACACTATTTCAGTATTTTTCATTAGATTTGTTCATTGTATCTTAGAGAGTTGCGATGGCGGAGTATGATTTCGATGTTCTACCAACAAACGTACCAGAATGGGAATTAGGTGAAGTCAAGCTTAAACTTATGCAATGGTATCTATTAGAACTTATTTGTTGTAGGACTGAACGCATATAGGAACTTGGATCAGCACAGTGTAGTCAAACGTTTTCGTATCAGTTGTAGATTCGATCCCAATGATGAAATTACATTCTTACGAAGCTTCTTTGAGAGCCCTGTTGTACGTGCTCATATTTCTGTGCGTATGCCCTGTTTTTGCACGATCTGATTAACAATTTAGCTTCCATCGACGTTGGGTTCGTCGCTCGATATGTTGGAATTTCAACGTCTGCGCACGTCCATAACCAGTTTGTCTTTCTTTGACAAACTTGAGAACGAGTCAGGTACATAAACTTGCATAGGATAGATTCAGTTTGATGACTAGATTTGGTTTCTACCGGTGGGTATCTACGTAAATGTATGGATGAAGTATATGATCATTGTACTGTCAGCGAGTGTTTGCGTGAAATGATGGCAAACCCAGAATCGGAATATTGTCATTTGTTTACTCCAGATGAACAAAAAGAACTCATTTATCAAGTATTCCTTGCATATTTATCAATTGCTTATTGTTATTAGATTTTTAAAAGACTTGTCATTGGTGGTGCTATGTGTCAACCTGATGACAAGCTTGAGCCGTATCTAGAGATTACCAAGAGAATTTATAAAGCACTAGCTGCAGTTCGTAAGTTGCCTGATGCACAACCGCCTCTAGAAGTTTACTCATATGCCTATCTACTGACATGTAATGCAAAGGGAAATTTTGGATTCTTTCCAAAAGATTCCCCTTTCAATTCATTAATTGTAGCAGTGGATCCAAAAAAGCAATCTGTGCAATGCTGGTACTGTCCATTTGTCCCATTTTGGTGAATCAACCCAGAAAAGTAGCTCTGTAAGAAATGTATTTTGCATACTTATGTGGATCTAATGAATATTTTAAATTCTTCGTAAGTAGTTTGGTCTGTTAATGCATAAGCCACTGGAGGTGTGTATTTCATGTATCGGTGAATGGTTGGTAGTACTGGTGATCGCCCTAATAAATCTTTCAATTCATCTGCAGGCGTTTGATCGACATCCCATTTAGACAGACGACAGAATGGTTTAGTCTCATTAGACAATGCACGGTGCATCCTATGTAAATGAAATGAATCAGACATGGCCAAAATTTTGATACCAATCTAAAACTGTGTGACAAGATGGGCACCGTGGGGAATAGAAAGTCACGACAAGACACCCTTTCGAGTATGCTACCATTTCTTGCAGCGTTGTCATATTGTGAACTTCTAAAACTGGTTCTAGTAGCACCTCTTCTAAATGACGTCGCCGTAAAACATTTAATTCAGTCTTTTCTATGGTACAAAAAATGATGAAATAATAAAGTACTTTGATCAATGTACCTTGTAGTAGGATGTTTGATACATGTTCATTTTGAAATGATAGAAATGATTGATAAAAAGACAAAGGTTTTTCTTGTAAAATGTCTGCTAATTGCAATGATGAATACGAGAAAGTTGTAAATGAATTTGAATCGGTGTAAAATACTAACCCTGGACGAGTTGTAATTTTGAAGTACAAGTAAAAGTTGGGACTTGGATCTGTAATGACAAGATAACATATTTGTGTATTTCTTTGAGCAATTTTGTGGAGCTGTAGCATTAAAGCTTTATGGTAGCTAGCTTGGTTATCAGTAAATATGAGTATATGAGCTAATGCAGTTGGATCGAGGTCATTTAGTGGATCATATTGTATCATCCAACCCTTTTGTTCATTTCTATAAAATTCAAGAATTCCAGGCACAGACCAAGTATTTGTAAACTGACTTGTGACGTTTATTTTACTATCGATGACGTATAAACGAGGAATGGTTCTGTCTCCAGGTACGACTGACGTGTTTTTAGTGATAGCAAAGATGCCAGCATTGCCTCTAGCAATAGTTTGCATCATAACACTCTCTGGACTTAAAATGTCTGTCACAACAGCTAAAGCAATCGGCTGATTACTCCACCTTTGTAAAGTTGCCAATTCATCTTCGTTCTTAATCACATAAAGAGGGTCGCTCTTTAGCAACCAATTTTGCATTGCAAGTGGACATGGATCTCCGATATATTCAATCCCACTACTTCCATTATATAAAATATAAGTAGGAAATCCATTAACTTGAAGTGTCGTTTGTGTTTGGGCAACATCAATTGCACCAAACATAATTGTAGGACTTAATTTTGATGCTAGACTTTCAAAGCTTTCCAAATGTTTTATCCACATCGGATCCCACTATACAATCACATGAAATTTCATATTAGAAAAAACAATCTTACCGACGCATATGCAAGTAAAAACAATGGTGAAGACGTCTCAATGTTCAACATCATTTCGTCTTCACTTTGGTACACCATCACAGCAAATATCAATCCCAAACACATCATTAACAAACCAACCACCAACATCATGTTTAAAATCTCAAATTTGAACAGTCTCTAGAAAGGACGATATTTTTAGTTATTAACATATTATTACATTCCCTGATGTAATAATATGTTCCAAGTTGTATAAATCCTTACTTGTCCATTGAGCCAGGAACAACTTTATCGTGACTATTTCTTCCAGTATCCATCCTAAAAGGAATTTCTACTCATCGCGACATGTTCATGCTTACTGCCCATGCAAAAATACAAAAGAGCATCAATGAGACGTGCAAAATACAATAGGAGCATCAATCAGTCATGGTGTTGTATTTAGACAATAAAAACTATCAATTATTATCACAAGTATTCTCAGTTATGTAAACAGCTTCCATTAATTGTAATATTGATAGAAATATAATAGTGATCATGAATTAAGACAAGTTTACCCAGCTTGTATAAAAAGGCCGTCGTTAAGTTGAGTCGGGCGATGTACTCGTCTCAAGACTTAGCCAGTTTCATCATGATGCTTACTAAAGTCAAGTGAAGAAATTAGCCAATCACATTTTATCCAGCTGGCACTAGCTCACGAACGCTGAGTATCCAATTTGCTCGATAATGCGGCGAGCTTCAGAGTCGTCCCCGCCCATGTTAATGGAGCCATTGCCAATGCCAGGACGTGTAATAGTTGTCAATGCCAATGAATTAGGCGGCGATTATGTTAAGAAAGGAGTTGCGTATTCAAATCGAGATAAGGACGTGATGTGTTGTAAATTTTGTCATATTGTGGCAGCATGTACGAATGAAGTGATTTATGATGAAGAGCATATTTCAGTATTTCGACCATTGCATCCAGCAAGTAAAAGTCATATTTTGGTTGTACCAAAACATCATTTACGAAATATCAATTATTTGACTCCAACTCATTTATCTTTATTGATGCGAATGAAAGAAGTGGCAGAGTATGTTTTATCAGAACTTGGTTATTGCAACAAATATGATGCTAAATTACATTTAGCTTTTCATAGCCCACCTTTTAATTCAATTGATCATGTACACATGCATGCAATGGTTAAAACAAGAAGAACAGCTTTGGGTAGTGTCAAGTACAAGACCGGGACATGGTGGTGTCGAAGTTATACATATGTCGTCAATCGTCTTCTTGTGAAACAAAGAGAAAAGAGTTCATCAACTATCGTTGCTAGACCAAGAGCTTTATCGTTCCATGGTCGTGAAACCTCATTGTGCGAAACAAGCCATCGGAAGTTTGGAACGTACCCTCCTCTGGACCATCAAACGATGGAATCACTTGAAATCATTTAACTTAGTATTTTATCAATAGTTAGGCCTTATTAACGTATTAACCAACCAAGCTAAGATGCTTGCAGACCTCTACTTTACATGACCGTTTTCATATTTTAAAAAACAATTTTTAGTCATAGTATAGACATCAAATGGGTGCTGACTCATCCATTAAAAATAGCTTTTGACAAGCTTCAAAACACTAATTAGTTGCTGATCCCGAGACATTTGAATTAAGTCACTCCACTTGACATGTAAAAACAGATTGACTTGATAATCCTCTCCCAATTCTACAATGACTGATCATATAGAGGATATCTATTAGCCAAGACTACCGTAGTATCTAAACAAACCACTAACACACTCAAGACTATTTTTTCTATATACACAAACTCATTAAATAAAGCGGTTATTGCTTCCAAGGTAATATTACTTGCCCTAGTGTAAGAAACAACTCTGACTCGATTGTTTGCCTAGCCAACGGATCTTAAGGCAATTTATGTTGAAATATACAGTTTATACTCTAGGGTCTAAACCTAGTATAAGAAAAATGATATATCGATTGTACTCACATAAACATCAAACAAAATATATCAACAAAAAACAGCAAATGCAAAACAATCGTCTTACTATTTATCAATTCATTCTCTATTTTATCGCAACATGATGTTCATTCACTCAAAAACACTTCTTAATTGCATACCTATAGTACTTTAAAGTACAATAATCGTTATATCAAAACACATAAACATTTTTGTAATAACATCTTGTTAAATCACATAGTTTCCATTATCCAATCCATTAACTAAATTCGACTCCATCATGAAAAAAATAGTTCCAAGCTTTAAATATGTACTAGTTTCGATGCTTTGTGAACGACAGATCAAGTAACTACATAAACATATCAGATTATTTCTCCATTATTCCGACCATCAATATCAACTATTTTTTAAAGCTATCATTTTAAACTAATCTTAAAAGCAAGGATTGCAAACTTTTGCTGTGTTGATTACTTTCAAGTTATAAGCAATCAACACAATATCTTTGAAGTATATATCTGCTACAAAGTTTCTTTAGATATGCATTGAAACATTGTTCAAACCACCATCATTATTAGCATTCAATGTTATATGTCTAATAAACAAATTCAGTATATTCTCAAAGAGAAAAAATATTTCTTCTTTGTACAACTTTATTGTCATTAAAACAAATCGTAACAATCCCTAAATAGCCACAAACATTCTCAAACCCTCACTGGAATGATGTTCTTCACCTTTACAATTGTATATTTCTGGTATATAAAATATAGAAGTGACCTCAGTTTTTTAAGCGAAGACGGTACATTTGTGAAGCTCTGTCCATGGGAACTGGTCTACCTGCCGTTGAACGCCTTGTGGGGGCATTGATCACGCTTGCTTTTGGTGTTACTGTCTATGTCGTAAGAATAAGCGAAAGAAGAGCTTAAAAATGATGTTTTTTATAGGTTCATCAAGTTCTTACTCCAAAAGTTATTACGATGGACGAATACCATCAGTACGATCGTTCGTTTTCATTGTAAATTGAGATTTCATGTAGGCAAAAGTACAAGGATACAAAAGATATGATCGGACATCGTGGTAGCTGTAGTTGTGGTGCTATGACGTGAGCAAATGATTAAAATTGATTGAATTCAACGGATTTGATAGATTTGTAGTACTTGCTCCAAGAAAAATATGTGCTTTTGATGATAGCAATGCATTTCCATCTAAAAAAGGTCGAATTCCTGTCATGGTATGATATTTTCGATAGTATAGATGATGTAATGATAGTTGATAGATTGTTCCTATGACACATTTACAAATGACAAGTCAAAGCACAGAAATTTCAGATCCAAATTCATTTGTATCGATTTATACACATCATGTTACGCCTACGTATGCCTCTCAACATGTATTTTGTAAACGTTGTGGCATTCATCTCTTTCATATGGAGCTTAATCGTACGGATCGAGTTGCTATAAATGTGCATTGTATTGATGAAGATTATATTGATGATTTACGAGTAAGATATGCTTTATTTATTGTTGCATAATTTGTGACTATAGGTTGTATTTGTACCTAAAGGAGGTCGACCAATTTTTGAACGGGTTTCTGTTGAAGCAATCGAAGAGTACAAGAGCTCAACGGCAGCTAAAACATTACACAATTCCTTACCTCAAAAAACCATATCAACAGCTTCGTATGTATTGTGCTTTGGTTCTTGAAATTTTATGCACTTTTATAGAGCTTTTCAGCGTCAAATTATGGCATGGTCTAAACTGCAAGCTCGTGCTGAAGAAAACCCAGTGGAATCTTCACCCATTTCAACCAAAGACTCACCCCAGGTACGATATATTATTACCTTCAAGTCGTCAAGTAAACTCGGTATAGACGGACGACGATGTGAAGCATCAACCCCACAAAGAAACTACACCTGTGCCAAC
>JNBS01004965.1:208-10681 GCA_002081575.1 Thraustotheca clavata
GATATCTTGACAGCAAGCGATTGCAAACGTTTGAATTTTAAAACAAAATGGGGCTAGCTGTTGAAACTTAGTTGCTTTATTACAATTACATGGAAATGCCAAGCAACTATGCTTACGAATTCGATAGTTCTCTTTATCATGACGTTTTACTTGGCAATTCTCCAATTCACATTTCTACAACGGAGCATCGTCTGCTGTGCCCCAGTATACATGTCCAAGAATATTGTCGGTCTAGTCATTCTATTCATTGTGTTTTATAATAATTACAACGTCCAAGCACTTACCACGTACCTACTACTAAATCCAAGTTACAATCAAGTGTTCTATGCCCTCTGTTGCCCTGTCCAAGTAGCATCAATTGTTGGTATTATGACAAGAACGATCATTCAAATTTGGTTTAATCCACAAGTCGTCACACAAACGTGGATCATTATGCTATTCAGCTCTATCAACTTATTGTTGTCTTCGTCTTGGAAGGTTATGTGTTTCCGTATCGAAATATCCCATAACCTATTCCATGCACTTCTCCAATATCAACAAATTGCTTTGCATATAGCGAAACACTACAAACTTACTATATATCAGCTATTGTGTCATTCGCAATCATCATAGTTGCTATCGCCCTGATCTACATTGACGAATATTACTTCAAGGATCAAACGATTGTACCATAAACCATTACCGCTTTGCAATATTTGAATATCACTGACTTCTTTCCTGTGGCTACATCCACAAAACGTTGTCTCGTAGCGAACAACGAAGGATTGTTAGCTATCGATGCAGGAATCTTGTTGAGCAAAAACATGATTCAAATATCGAACAAGATCGTGCAATATTCAGTACGAGTTGATATATCGATTGTTGCTCAGATTTCTGAAGCCATATTACAGCCAGATTGTCGTGTCGATATCGGCAATTCATCTTGATGGAGATAAGATTACTGACAAAGGGACTTACTTGTATCTTCACGAAATGGGTATTGACAATAGAGACGTCTCATCAGGATATTTTGCTTGAAATTGAATTGCATAAAACATAAATGGATTGCTTATATTCTCGATTAGTAATAGCCTATGTACTTTAGCATTCTAACTTTGTCGCTTAGGCAAAAGCAATTACGGAGAATCAGTTACATGATGCAATCTAGAATTTTTAATAGTAATTTCTGTCGCTTAGGAAAAATCAAGTACGGAGAATCAGTTACGTGTTAGAAAGTTCAAATGCGTCGGTCTCTCTCACGATCTAAGCATACTGAGCGAGATTTAGATACAAATAATGACACAGACGTAGTTAAAATTATTGAACAGTCCATGGAGAAAATGGAGAGGAAATCCTCAGAAAAATCAATTGAAGAAGGCAACTCTGGTGAAGGGAAAAGTGCAAAGAAGAAACGTGGTTTTGGCTTTGGTAATTTTATCGCTCCTAAATTCAATTTAAGTACTTTGAATCCATTGAAATTGATAACTAAAAAAGCAAGTCCAGTCAAAAAAGGTGCTCCGCCGCCACCAAATCGCCCAATTGCCAAGCTTTTCCAGATCAAATATTCTGCACATCTTCGTTTAATTAGCAGCTTTTTGCCTTTTAACACGCTGGGACGTCTTACACAAGTTTCTGAAAGTATGCAAGATTTTGTTCTTGAAGTTTTTCAAACACCTCAGTATATGAACTCTTACAAAGGAAGTATACCAACAAAGTACATACTTATGCAAAATTGATCTAGCTTATTGTTGTAGATACTTTATGTACCAAACACTTCTTCGTGACCATCTTTTGTCCAGGAACCGAACAGCAAACGATAAAGACATAACTACAATGATATTATCCTATTTGACTCTGAAAGAGAGACTGGGTATGACTTTAGTTTGCCGTCGATTCATTGGTATCGTAAGTTCTATGAACTTACATATATGTGGGCAAAAACAAGGCTATGCTTTTGTACATGGTTATGATATTGAAAGCAAAGCGTATTGGCCAGTTCGACATCGATATGGACGGTCCAAATCAATATCCTTAAGTAAGTCTTGTGTATTACTAAATTCAAGATTGAATTAGATTATTTGACCTCGGCACAAGTTATGGTCATACTGTCAGCTATAGCTCATGAATGTTTTCCAAAAATTCAGCAACTTCATATTAATCACGTTTGCTTTACAGAATCGCCCATGACTCTTTGTGGATATATGGTTGACTCCTTAAACAAGAGTAATGTTTGGTCAAAGTTGGAGACCATATCTCTGCAAGGTTGAGCTGAATAGTAAAGATATTTTTCATAATATTGCTAGGTATGAATTGGACGATTCCGGGTTATGCAATGCTCTTCAATTCATTTTTCCAAAATTCACTTGATCAATTACTTCATTTAGATCTTTCAGGTACCTACATACTCAATTACTCAACTAAAATCCCCATAGGAAATCCGTTAGATCATATCACTTTAGTTCGTCTTGCACCATGTTTTATTAGAGAGCACTTTATTCGACTTGAAACATGGTCCCTTCGACGTAAAACCGAGTTTCCAGAGGATAATACTAAAGGATTATTTCTCTAGGCACAAATCTAACAAGTACAAGCTTTTCAGTTGTTTTGGAATGTTTGCCTCATTTACCATCGCTTCGTTCATGGGATATATCAGAAAATGACATTGCTATTGATGGTTGGGAAGCACTGACTGTCTATGCTAAACAATCAACCTTAAGTGTTTTCAACAAATTAACCAATTTCAATTGTAGCGGTATATTCACACATCATATCAATATAATAACTTATTTGAATTAGGGTGTGCATATAATGTTTCTGGGATGGCAGTATTGTTCAGTGCACTTTCTGAAATTGAATGTCCTTGTCTGGAAAAACTTGAAATAAGTGGTAATATCAAAATGAGAAATTGAGTATTGACTCTTGTGTACAGGGAATTCCATGTGTAAAGATAGTATTGTAGCCTTGGCAAAATGCTTCGTAAATGAGCGCTTTCCTGTATTAAGGCATTTAAACCTTGCTTGTAATAGCTTCTTATGAAACATGATGTAGTTGATACTATTAGGTGCTCAAATTACTGCAGAAAGTCTGCCACTGCTGGCGGGTGCATTTGCAGGTCATTTGTATCATTTTAAAAGTAAACAAAATTACAACTTAATGCCCGGGCACACGTTGCAATATCTAAATCTATCTGGCACGATAAAAGATTTAAGTTTCTTTATTCAAAGATAATTAGGAAATAATGTGGCTCGAGGTGCTCTAGCTCTATGGGAAGCAATGGAAACGTATGCCTTGAAAAACATTACGACTTTAATTGTATCAAGTAATTATTCTCATTAACTGGATATGATACAATGAATATAGATGCCGGTTTATCTATGCAAGAATTCAATATGCTTGCAACTACATTTGAGAAAGTTGATTGCTGCCCTCAATTATTTCATTTGGACCTTGGTGGTATTACCTCAGAGATTATAAACACAGAAATTATTCTCTTGCTAGGAAATGTACCAAAGAGCCTTGGAATTATTCGTTTTACAACTTTTTTCAAATCAATGGCTGCTACACGAATACGCTTTCTAGACTTGAGCTGTAAAATTCATTCTTCATTCTATGCAGTCTAAAACTAATATCTAGATAACAACGTTGATTCGGTAACTATAGACAGAGTTATAGACGCTATTGAAAGCTGTTGTTGTGATGAACTTCTTCAATTAAATATATCTCGTAATCTACCATTACAGTCGACAACTTTGGCTCATGTCAACCAAGTATTACTTATAATAATTTTCCTTCCAATGTATTCCATAGATGGTGCGAGGAACTAGTTGTCCTACGTTGCGATGTCTACAAATTCACGGTAGGAACAAACAATTAAGATTCTCACTTAATTATTCATGTACAGACTCGGTGACAGTAGATGCTGGCTATGATCTTGTCAAGCAAATTAAAACTCATTCAAGTCCAGCAACATTGGCACTAATCTTAATATTTGTATGAATACTAACTTTTTCCTTAGGAATCTCACCGAGAAGATTTACGTGCAAACAAACGTGAAGCATTTATAAAAGCTAGTCATGAAGAAGCTATTCGCACTGATGAGCGTACAAAAGTAAAATGTGCTATTCGTCGCAACTTATATGATCGTCTTGAGCAAGAAGCTGCTCAAGCCAATAGAGCAAGAAACTCATCAAAGAAGAAAACAAAACATGTTAAAGACTTGCCAATATTCAGAAAAATTGAGGCAGAAATTCTCGCAGCTTCTTAAAGATGGGAAAGAATTGACTCATAAATGTTACCATCGTAGCGTCCAATGCATGATTGTAATATAGCATCACTCAAATTGAATGCATCCACGAGAATAACAGCATCAACTCGAAGTTCTTTGCACAATGTTGTCACTGCAGTGGACACAGCATTTAGTTGCATTTTGTTTAGTAGTCCTTCAGTAAGAAAAAATGCACCAGAAAGCTCGACTTCTACCAAGACAAATAGAGTAGACAATTTAGTCAAAACTGGTGCTAAACTGGAGCCTATATGAATACTTAGTAAATTATGCAATTAGTCCCAGTCTTACCAGATTTGGTTAATTGTGCTACATTGTACAAGAAACGTGTAGCTACAGTGTGAAATACGTGGACACGAGCTGCGTCTATCCATTCATTCTGACAATAATGCGGTGTCGTCTTGTCTAATGTTTCTGAGTAAAGATTGGAAATAGAAAAGTCCTACCTTGAGACCACTTTTCATAGACACGAGCAACTTTAGTACCAGCATATATATCAACTAGTTGATATAATGCTTCTGGTGTAAAAATGTCTTTTGGAGCAGACCAACTTTGACCAGATTTTAGTGCTTTATCAAAATACAATCCTGATGCATTTCTAGTTTGACAATACTTATCATAAGCTCGACATATATAAAATCCTGTTTGTTGAGCCATGACAGTATTATCTCCTTCAAAAGTGACCATGACACTAAAATTTGAAATCATATCACCAAGTCCATTGATACTCATATAGCCATTGCCACCACAACATTGACGACAAGTTTCCATTGCACATAGAATATCCCAAGTGCAAAAAGCTTTAAGTCCAGCCATAGTACCATGGATAATTTCAAGTCTTTGAGCACCATCCTCGCTTCCTATTTCTCATTTCATTATAGCACTCTAAGATTTTTACCTTGATCAATAGATTCAATTAAGGATTCAATGTAAGATGCTAAGAAATGATAAGCATACGCCTTAGCAACGAGTGGTAAAAGTCTTCGTTGATGACTTGGATAATCCAGCAATAATGTTTCAACATTATCTTTTCCAGGATTTCCTTGTCGTCGTACAGCTCCATATCGAATGGCAATAGTTAAAGCTTTCTTCAGCATATTAATTGAAAGCATAACAAGTTCACCACGAGTTGCAATTAAAGCAGTAGATGGTTTAGACGTAGTTGCAATATCTTTTTCATATTTTCCATCAGCAGTGATCCGAGCATATTGGGATAAAAAATTGGCATAAGGAACACGAACTTTTTCAAAACGAAGCCAACCATTGTCTACACCTACAACAAAGTCATTTTTGCATTATTTAAAGTATTTTTTCTGTACCATTGAGTCCCATTTTAGGTCCACAATCACCAAGTACAATATTGGGCATTTCATGATGATTTTCATCACGAATACGAACGATGAAAACATGAACTCCTTTTTTCTCTCCATTGAGCACGAGCTGAGCATACACAGCTGCATGGGTAGCTGCTTCACCCACTGCCCTGTTGGATGATTAATACAAATGTGATAGCAATTAGCAAACCCGATCATCCACTTTGTAGACGTGTTTGTTGGGCTTTCCAAGATAAATTCATGAGTCTTTACATCATAAGTAGCTGTGGTTTCTATTGCAACTACAGCACTACCTAAATCAAAATCATAATCTTATACAAATAAAATGTCATGTATACCATGACCCAATTCAGTCATAGCAAAACATCCAAAGATGTCTTTCATTAATACTAGAGGCAACCATTCATTTTGTTGATCTTTTGTACCTTGAGAGGTAATTGCTGAAAGAAATAAACCAAAATGAACACCATTGCGAATGTACCACCCCATATCATAGAGACTAAAAGCTCGTACCATAGCTTTCCGCATAACCGGGTCAAGTCCATGTTGTCGAAATAGAGCATAAAATTGATCAAGATGAGTTAATGTACGTTGGCGAGCCTCTTGCAATGATGCAGCAGGACTCATCCATCCTTGTTTCTTATCCTCAGGTAAAAGATTCATAGCTTTCGTATTAAGAATTGTCATTTGTTGTCCTCCATCAAGAAAATACATCATCTCGTTGACATTAAGTGATCCATTGGCACGTTCTTGATTCAAACTTGTCATTTTTAAATTTGATCAAATCTAAGCTATTAAGATTGAATAATACGAATTATTAGTATACCGCAATCTTTTTTACTAAAAATGCATGTCAAGATAGCATCGAGTAGCAAGTCCAGAACGTGCCACTCTTTCTTCAACGTACAGTTCAGTAGACATTGATAATTGCCTTATGAAGCACTGCTGAGTGACGCCATTATACAGTAGAAATTGACACTAACGTTAATTGCAATCTGCCGATGTCGCCTTTCTAACAATATTTTTTTGATTTTATTATTGTACTACTGCGACGAATTTGATATAAAATCATGTTATTTTTTTCACTCACCTACTTGAAAAGTGTGTCAATATAATATTACTAATCACTTGGCCATCAAAAAGGCAAAGTGGCAGTTTGATATTTTCGTGCTTTGGTCACAGATGCTTCGTCAAAATAGTCGACTTGGTGCAGTACATTGGTCGGACCTTAAACGTGGTGATGAATGGATTGATGATAATTTACGTTCAAATTGTTATATTTGCAATCGAAAATTTAATCTATTTCGACGACGCCATCATTGTCGAATGGTACGATTTTTATTTCTATGTATGATAATGTGATAAATTTTAGTGTGGTGAAGTTGTATGTACGTCGTGCACGGGATTTGTTCAAATGATCACAACTGCAGGACCTGAACGATCAATTCGTATTTGTGGTGTATGTCTTGTTAGAAATAAAACTCAAATGGCTTCGGATCGACCGGAATTACATCGTGGAGCTACATTACCTGTTCAACCAAGAAACAATCGAATGGCAACAATGGCATCGATGACAATTTCAGCACCTGGAGTACGTCCTACTAAATCAAGATATGCTCCATCGTTGAGTGTGACAGAAGCTTTAACTCAATCGGAAGGACATCGATTTTCAGAATCATCGAGTGATATTTGTTCATCAAGTGGTTTACGTGAATTCTCGGAACAAATATTATGTATTTCTGTTCCATTGTCATTAAATGGACTACCTCCACCACCAATGCCATGGAACGAGACAACTCGATTATCGACACTGTATCAATACAATATTATTGATTCATCACAAGAACGATCGTATCAAGCTATTTCAGACCTATTGGCTAAAGGCTACAACTGCCCGTATGCTGGTGTGAGTTTTATTGATGCAGATCGATGTTGGTTTAAAGCTACAACAAATTTGGAAGTGGATGAATTACCTCGAACTATTGCATTTTGCAGTCATGCTATTATGAGTACTAAACCTACAATTGTCATGGATATGACTAGCGACGTACGCTTTCTGGCGAACCCACTCGTGACAGGTGAGCTGCATATCAAGTTTTATGCTGCAGCACCCATTGTGGTTGATGATGATATTGTTCTCGGAACTGTTTTTGTATTTGATACGATGCCACATTCGGATTTGGTTGTTGACTCATATTTGATTAAAATGGCAAAAATGGTTGTTAAACAACTCGATAGCAATGTCCCAAGACAACGAGTTGCTTCACAAAGAAAAGAAATGGTACTTGCGCCACCATCAGTGACATGGTCTGGGAAAGACGCAACTCCAGTTGAAATGCAATCTATGCTTGCTGATTTACTACACAGAACAAACCAAGTCCAAGAAGAACTGGCAATGCGCACGATGCAAAGATGAACGATATTCTTTATCTATTAGGTTCACTGACGTCAGAGATTATGATAAAAAGCATTTTTACAGTAAACTTTCATGTGACACATAAACTAAAAGCCAACGCATTTTGTTAGCACTGCGAGTTGTCAAGATTGGTATTCAAATGATTATTCGTCATGACTGATAATAGCAAGTACATTGTATGACATCATATACGTATCACTTTCAGCTACCATATTTCTAACGCTAAAAGTAAACTACTTTAGGCTTTAGATGTAATCGATGGATGAAATTATCTTGTCATGTACAAATCTGATACGATCACAATCATATCAAGATCAAACTAGGAGTCTTGGAGAAGTTTTTGCGAAAATTGTTTCAAGTACATACATGCATCATTAACAATATCCTCATACGTCATTTACGATTTACGATAAGTTTTTTAAACCACTCTATTGATTCAACTGCACTTCATCAGGATGTTAACTTTGGCATAACATACGATGATATCTATTCACTTATTGCAATATAGTAACAAGTCAATAAACTTTCAAATTTCTTTGTCATCTTAAATGAAAAGCTGTATGAAGTATTTCATTGCTAAATCGAATCAATCACATTGCTCATGACAGACCGTAAATTAATTATAGTCTCTTCAGTCATCTCACTTGGAAGATTATTTGAATCTGGTATCGCTAAAAGCCTTCGATTGTTTAAAGTAATGTTAATAGCACTTCCAGATTTTGAGTGTCGAAATGACCCTGATTTTGTTGGACCTGGTAAATTATTGTCTTGCATAGGTTTTTTGATAACATCATAAAGTCGATAGGTCATCGAACGACCTTTTTCACTCATTTTAATTGCAAGTATGTATTGAATACCATTATAACCATACCACCAATGCAAAGCACGCTCCACACTTTGCCAACTTTGTGACCGAGCAATTTCAATAGCCAAAGTAATAGATTTGTTGTTAATTTGTTCTGGACTTGAGGATGGTGGCCCATAACTGAGATCTGCAGCTCTATTTGGAGTTCCTTCTCTATGAACAGCCAAAGCACCATACTTTGTAATTGCATTGATATTTCCAAATGCAGCAATAAAGCATTCATCAAATTTTTCTACGGTGGCTTCATGGACTTTAGATGGTGTATCGTTAATTAAAACATTTTCATTGTCACTAAGCTCCATAAAACGAAGTGGATTTGGTGCTTGGACATTTTCAAAAAACTGATTATATACGTCGTTAGTTATTCCACCACATACCAAATACGGTTCATCTCTTTGATTAGCAAAATGACGTTCAACTTTGGCATTATCCAGGGCTTCCAGTTGCTTTTGAAATTCATCTATTGTGCTCATTAATCTTGTGATAAATGTTGAAATATGAATATTAGTATTGGAATTGATCGTTTGATATTTATTGATTTTAGGCAGTTAAGTTGCGACAAGCATATAAACAAGATAAGCAACTAACTATATAAACTGTACGTCCTCACTTGCTATAGTTTTTGTAATTTTCTCGATATGTCTATTGATTATAAATCATTATATTGATTATAAATCAATATAGTCGAGAACCTTCTTGTAATAGAAATGAATTACATTTATAAACCACAGTTGCTAGAGTAATTTAAGAGAATGTCGGGGTTTAAATTGTTGTCCCATGAGATTCTACGTGACCCAACTAAAGATGAATTATATAATGGCCCCAAGCGTGAAAAATTACCTCTTACTGTACAAAAGATGGATCAAGCTGATACTGCATGTACATTTTGTGGTGTGAGCTATTTTGTATTTGCAGAAGTACAAGAATTGCAACAAAAAGCAAAATGTTATCAAAAACACTTTCAAGTAGATTTTTTTATTGCAATATAGATTTATACCTCGTAGACTATTTTACATTGGATGCGATCTGAAAAATTAAAACAAAATGCTATAAAGAGTGAAATGATAGAATTTCAGTCAGAATACAATTCCGCACTGTCTAAATTACGTTTACAGTTGGGAAAATACGAAAGTAAAATTCAACACTATTCCAATGAAAATATTAGCCTCAATCAACAAATTTGTAAATTATCAGCACAAGTGTTAGCTTCAAAAAGTGACTTGGAAGAGCAAAAGAATTTATGTTTAAAAGATGCTAATTGTCAGGTTGCTCTTATTGAGGAAAAAATACGCCAAAAAGATGAAGAGCTAGTTCGATTGCAGCAACAAGTAAATTCTCCATTTGGAAATATTTAATTATGAGTAGATGGTCAGTGCATTGCAAGAAGCTGCAGCTTTACATAATTTTACTGAAGAAGAGTTAAAAAGAGAAAAAAGTACTCTAAATACACAAATCAATTTGATGAAGTCAAGTGTTAATACAACCAAACAGAAATATGACTCCGAGATTAGTCGTTTAGAAACTTTGGTATTTAAGAGTGAAGAGCAAAATCGCGAATCTGCAGCTTTCATTGAAGATTTAAAGTCGAAATTAGATG
>JNBS01004966.1:0-16550 GCA_002081575.1 Thraustotheca clavata
TCACCACAGCATCAACGAGGACAAGCACGACAAGCGTCACCACAGCACCAAGAACAAGCAGCACCTCAAGTGGGGAAATATGCATCGAGATTGGGACATCATACATCACCAAGACCATTAAGTGACCATTCGAGTCCATCGACTCATGAACATGGTCGTGAATCACGTGTGGTAAAATCAAGTTCGTCGAGTGGTAGAGAATCGTATCGTCAAGCACCATCGTCAACATCATCAAGACAAGCGCGGTCGAATATACCACCATCTAGTCCTTATGATGAAATTGATCGACAAAGTTATCGATTTGAGACGGAAAGAAAATTACCAAATCCAAATGATAATCAAGTTGCATTTGATCGACGATCGATGCCAAGAAGACATCGTAATGAATATGATTTTCAATGGGGTGGTGGATCCCTTGGACTTGTACTTGTGGAAGACCCGACGAATCGAGTTCCAGTGGTTAAACGTCTCGCATCACAAGCATCACGTATGGTGCAAGAAGGCGATTTATTACTTTACATTAATGCAAATCCCACCCAAGATTATAAAATGCCTGCTTTAATGGGAATGCTCAAAGACTTACCCAAACCGATTATCATGCGATTTAAACGATCAGGTGCTGACTTTGGTTCGGAACCTGCTCCACCTCCAGCTCCAGTGCGAACATCAGCTCCAGTTGCTTCTCCTCCAGCTCCAGTGCGATCACCAGCTCCGTCGTTGGCTTCTCCACCTACAGTGCCAGCTCGTCCAGCTTTACTTGAAGGTGAATATGAATTTCACTGGGAAGATGGAAGTTTGGGATTAGCTTTTAGTGCGACAGCAGCAGAACTTCCTTACGTAAAGCGTCTAACTGGGCGTGGGGAATCACCAGATCTATTGCTTGTGACTCCTGGTGATGAACTTATTATGATTAATGACAAAGTTTGCGCTGAAATTGGCTTTGATCAATCACTTCAAACTATCAAGAGTGCGGCAAAACCAGCCATTTTACGCTTCCGAAATGTAAAATTTACAACCAAAGAACAAGCAGAGCCTGAACCTGTTGCTGAACCCAAGGCTCTTCGTTTGAATGATGCTTGTATGTATTCAATCACATGGAGTGATGGCCCATTTGGATTAACCTTAAAGGAACAAGCTACAAATAAAGGTTCGGTGCCTATCGTGACAAGAAAGACTGGACGCAATACATGTGCAGGATTGCAACGTGTAGCAATTGGTGATCTATTAGTTGAAATTGGATCGATGAAAGTAGTTGATTTGGGATTTGAAAATACTACAAAAGTACTTCGCAACGTTGCAAAACCTGTCGTGCTACGTTTTCAAGCTGTGACCAACAAATAGTCAATTAGTATTCTTGCATAACACATAACAATATTTTCAAACTGAAAATCCATCATCAGTGTTGACTGAAATATAAACAAAACCACATAACTTATCAAATGCAAACAATTTCAAATATAAAAAGAGTCTATTACCAAGCAATTATGTAGTATTAGACACAAAAAACATTAATAATTTGCTTTATTTCAAGTACAAAAATCATAGTCCGACACAATAATGACTGACAAAAAAGTTCCAGTGAGATCTTCCAACATTATTCAAGGGTTTGGGTCTACAAACTAAAAAATATCATCCATATGATTGTCTATATATACAGTAAACTCCTGAAAAGTGAGTGATGATTGGTGAAAAAACAAAAAGATATGCGACAGGACACAATCATATGGTAGGAAATGAAAATTCGATAAACTGAACCGATTAGAATTGATGACAGCTAATATCTTGACAGTTTGCAGTTAACTCGTTTACAATATGCTAAGTACAGTGATGACTTGCTCTATGTACAGAAGAATAAATGAAGTTCAAAGATTTAATTTCTTGATAAATTAATTGTTGTTTCCATCTAGTTCCATTGCTTAGACGGAATGAACGCGTTTTACATGCCTCATAACATCGTAGTATACGAACGATGAAGATCGTCCATCATCTACTCCAAAATCTGTACTTTCATGTGCTCTTTCAAGCATAGTCACTACAGATGCATGATCCAATTGACAAGCCTTCATCAATGCTGTTTCTCCACGTAAATTTTCTTTGCTCACATCCGCTCCTTTACGTAATAGATAGGCTACCATTGCAATATGTCCATGCATACTTGCTATATGCAAAGGAGTATCTCCTGCACCAGTCGTTCCATTGATATCAGCTTGAGCATGTACGAGAAGACGAGCTATTTGAAAATGATTTTCTTGTACAGCCACGTGTAGAGCAGAATCACCATTTGGACCACAATTACCACGTACACTTGCATGAGCACGAATAAGGACTTCTACAAATGGTAAAGCTCCCGTTGCACTGCAAATATAAAGTGGAGAAACACCAATTCCATTGCGACCATTGATATCGACGCCAATATGAATAAAGTATTTAAGTAATTCAAGTTGATGCATTCGACAAGCAGTATGAATAAGTGTATCACCAACAGCATATTGATCTCCACGATAATCAATAGCAATTTTTGGTCCAAATTCTTTAATAATCAAACGAACAAGGTCTAAATGACCTTGGCATGTGCAATGAAATAGAAATTGACTACGAGCTGCATACGTTGTATGACGAAGCAAATAGACAACGACAGTCGTATCTGCCACTGGATGGGATGAAACATCAATTAATGCTTGTAGCAATGGAGCTTGTGGGTTAGATCGAAGTAATCGATCCATAAGTATAATCGATCCTGTCGAACTTGCTTGTGCCATCACAGCTTCATCTACCACAGCACCATGTTCGACTAAAAGCTCAATAATTTCATGTGAAGACTTTGTAATAGCAAGCACAAGAGCGCTTTCATACGCTGAATGATATTTGTTTGGAAGAGCTCCAGATTGCAATAAGATTTTCGCTATAGTCAAGTCATTAGCCAAGACAGCAATTTGCAATAATGTTAGCCCACAAACTGTAGCTTTACTTGGTGTAGGAAGCATAGCTGGTGTTAATGGATTTGTTCGTGAAGGGCGACGAGTACAAAATGGCGATAAACACGCTTTCTTCTCATCACGACTACACACAACAGTGTGATTTACTTTACACGCATGAATAGCCACATGGGTTGCAACATTTGGATCCCCAGCAAGCACAAAATGCACTAGTTCCCGACAACATTGTCGATCAGGCGCACATTTTCGTACAATGGGTACTCGAGGGTCGCATTTGGAACACGCACCGAAGATTGACATGTAAGAGTCCAATTAGTCAATGAGGAGAAGCTCATGAGACTACACGTACTGGCCTCAGCACTTGCCATCTGGGCTTGACACCAATGGAGCAGGCAAAAGGCAGATGCTACCTGACCACAACGCACTCGAAAAGATTAG
This sequence comes from Thraustotheca clavata, assembly GCA_002081575.1. NCBI lineage: Eukaryota > Oomycota > Saprolegniomycetes > Saprolegniales > Achlyaceae > Thraustotheca > Thraustotheca clavata. The sequence continues at coordinate 3,375 of JNBS01004966.1, forward strand.
AGGCGTCTCGTTTCCTTCCGCAGCAGCTACTTGTGTGCGTATATATAAACGTAATGCTATAAAGAACAAGGAGAAGAAGAAGAAAAAGACATCACCTTTATGCTTGAATAGTATTACGAGAATATAAGGATCAAGATCTTGATTTGGATATCATTTTTGTAGCTTGCAAGATTGTTCCAATATCAAGATCGGAAGAGGTTGCAGAGGATCCCAGCTGCATACAATCGTCCCTGGCACTTGAGCTGACCATCGGAGGTTGAAAGGAGAGCGCTCAAGTGTTCTTTTCAAGTCAAATCGCATGCGTCGAGGCGCGACAAGTCCATCAGATTTGATATGCATGACAATAGTTATTTTGAGCTAAATACTAACATTTGATTCGCTAAAAGAACACCAATTAAAATTGTAAAAAGGCGGAATTTAAACCAATAGGAAGCTAGGAATTTGATGGTGCTAATTGGTTTCTCCCATCCATCAAAAAGCAGACACGAGAACGATGGCCAAGGTACGATGATGGATGTTTGATAAAATATTGATAGAAGGATAAATAGGGCAAAGCCAAGTCTGTCATTATCAAGTTGCTTAGTGCAGCTAATACAGGGTATGAAAGGAATTGAAAAGATGAAAGATTTAATTGAATGAATTAGATTTTTCTACACGACACGAAAGAATCCTCGTAATATGCAAAAGAAATTGGCTCTTCGCAAGGTATGATCCATCTTTATAATAGAATGTTGATGTATATTGGATTAGTATGACCCAATTGTCCGACAGCATGTACTTTTCAACGAAGCCAAGATCAAGAAGGGTTAAACTTATAAGTAAATGGATCAGAACAGTAGACAAAGTATCGTCGTAATTACTCAACATGAACGACGACTGTGCCCTAATAGTATTTCTTGCACCCATTTACATTTGGAATATGCTTTGGGTTTCTACTTGTAGAACACAACTATGTTGGCATCAGTCAAATCGCCATCTTTATCAATAATTTATCTGTACGACGATCTGGTCAATAGCACCATGTAATAAGCTTCCATGTTGAAGATACAAAAGCATCAACTGTAGCGAACTACACCGTCGTTGGCATTTGAAATTGATGAATTTAGGCTTATTTCCTGCATTTTAAAGCACATAGTGGCGCACATACAATCAGGGAGGACATTTCGACTGTATTTTGATGCTATATATGTCTTTGTGTGCCCTAAATTGTCTTTTTCTGCACGGATAAGTTGGACAACCTACTCATCATTAAAGTTCGTCTTAAGTAAAGTGCATTGGGTGTCGATGGTCTCATACCTTCTACTATGTATTCTTAACAGTAAAATTTCTGCATTACAATGACTTTATATGCAATGAATGGTTGAAAGAAAGACAATAAGAGTACACTATTCCACTCCATTGATCTCATAGCAATCTAGTTGTTACCTAAAGTTGATTTCGTTGTTAAGTTCAGATTTATTATACTTGTCTTAATCAGATTAATTATGGCGGACGCCAGAATTACATTGGACGCCAAGTAGAAGACAGGAATAATATGCGTAGTCGCGTCCAACGACCCCTCCAAGCATCAGTACGCAATGCAATCAAGGATAAAACGAAAGCCAAGTTGGCTGCCAAGAAAGCACAAGCCCAAGCAGCTTGCGAACGTCTTCAAGCTACAAAAAATGCCCTGGTATTTTGAGGAAGCTCGCGATTTTTCCGACCTCCTTACCTAGATGATGCGCTTTACCAACGAAAACTCGTATTTGAACTGGGCACGTAATGGTGTTTTGTCCTCCGGTGTCGGGGTGGCAATGTATGCTCAAGAGCACCATCGAGGCGCACATCTTAGTGGTGCAGGTAAACTTTGAATTGTTGCCTTCATTGGTTCAACTTTGATGTAGGTCTACTGCTGCTTGGGTTTGGATACATTGGAGTTGGTTCAATGAAATATATTCATTACGTGCTCCGATATAGAGCTTTGATGGAAATGACATGGCCAAGTGTGATTGCAACATGTTCCCATGCATCAATTGCTCTTGGAATTTGGTTGACAGCAACAGCTTCGTTCCTTGTATATATTTCCCTTAAGTTCTATGATATACTAATGTACTGCATAGGAATCAATTCCTTTGGAAGTGGACATTTTGCTTTTGGAAGAACCATTTATTTCATACTTACCGAACCGCATTGCGCAAGGATTGATTGAAACATATAATCTTCATCAAGATGATGATGAAACAATTGATGAAGATGAAGAAAGCTCATAGATGTAAATTCGAATCTTCGTGTCCACTTTTCAAAATTTGTTTACATTGGGCATATCTTAACCAAACACTCATGTTGCACAAGTGTTTTTACGACAGGCTACGTACGCTACGAGGTCTTTAAAGGTCGAAAGCAGGATTGCGGCGAATCGTCACACCATCCCACGTAATGTTAAGTGGAGGATAGTCGCGTTCACCAATACGCCCATCAATAATAGGCTGAGGCAATAAGATATCGCTTTCAGGGGAGCGTGGCAATGTTTCACCATAGTCGACAAGTTCCTTCAACACACGAACAATTTCATCCGAGCTCTTGTGCTTGAGGAAAATTTGCTTTTCATGACCCCAGTCTATTCATTATTACACATATTCACTAATATAAACATACCATAACGAGCATATACGAATGGCTCCAAATCTTCAGCTTCACGGTACACAAATGGTGTGCGTGGGTTAAGAAGCTTAAGCTCATTGTAGTTTTGGCGGAAAAATTTGCTAAAAACAACGCTAAATTTCACAAAACACGAGCAATACTCTCACTTACCGAAGACCATTGCTGCTATCAGACGTAGCACAAGCCACGAAGCGTAGTTCTTGCACGTTGCGGGAGATTTGGGCACGCCAGCTCATCGGACTTCCTTCTTACAAGTTCACACACTTCACCAACGCCACAAAGCCCTGACCAATCACCAACGATATCCGGATACATAGAATTATCCGGCATTTCTTATTGCGATCTTAAAGAGACATAAAAGATTTGTTGAACAAGTTGATGTTAGAATTGCTTAAAGCAAACTAGTGCGTACAGAAGAAGCTTCACGTACGATATCAACGTGAAGGATCGCTTTGAAGGCCATAAAGAGACAAAAGATGGGTAAAAGCACCAAGAACGATACCCTGGCAGCACGAGAAGCTGTTGATGCGATGATTGTGTCATCTTCAACGGATGCTAAAGCAATTTGCTTGGATTGAGATGGAATTTCGTCTTGAGCTTCTTGAAGCCATAAGCTCAAGTAGCGCATGATACTATCTTTTTGCTGCTGACGTTGAGGTGGATCAAATGCTTTATCACCAAGATCACCACAGTGACCACAGAGATCACATTTCGCCAAAAATGCTGGTTGATCTTCACTTAGAGATGTCACCACAGAAGCACGCTGCCAAGGATCATCACCACCATTTGCGTAGAAAATCTTGTGTCCTTGGGGTTTATCACCTCCGTAGCGTTGAATGGTTGCTGCTACTCCAGCTGAAGGATCAACTGTATCGCCAAAAATTTCATAGCATTGAGACTCATGGTAGGCCAAATCAACAATAGAAGATCGAAGGCTACCGTGGTGTGGTGCAACCTACAAAACAATCGTAATGAATTCTAAAAGTCCATGATTACTTGGAAGTATGCAAGTTGGTAGCATTTTTGCCATCGCCATGAACGAACATCAGGCCATCGACTTGGATCATTCTTGAGACACTGAGTATCGTAAAAGCATCCTGACCCAAATTCTTTCCCATACATCTCAATTGTAAAGTTTGCAAAAGCCTGGAAAATGATACGTTATATCCCCTTTAAGCAAATTTACCTCTGGTAAAGAAACCTTATCACGCACAGCTTGAACCATTGGTGTGCAAAGTTTATCTTTTTTGCCATATTGTACAGCCATTGCAGCAGAATCAGCAATCATATAGTTGAAGTCTGGATCAGCTAATGCTTGAGCTCCTAAGAGTCCTTTTACCTAATCGAGACTCTGAGGCAATTCTTAAATAAGTTTAAATACTTGATCGCTACGGCCGGCTTTAATTTCATCTTCAAATGCCTTTGTGATAAGACGTAAAGCATTAGCACAATCTTTTCCTGCAGAAAGAGCCACCTAGAAAGATATCAATTCGATGATTCTAGCATATAATAGACTTGTTCGTCAAAAGCATGAAAGTTATATACAGGGTTTACAACGCCAGAAGAAGAAAGCGAAGCAACAGTAGTGTTGGGATAAGCAATTCTATACAATTCTAAGCTGCTACAAAATAGTAAAAGAAATACCGAAACCAAGCAGATAAAGCTCCTGGATACGAACCTCCGATTGCAATCCAAGGGTTCATTGTAGTATTTAACGTTTGCTGGTATGACTCAATAAAGAAATTCAAATCAGCTAGAGCTTGTTCGACAGTCAAATACCCAAGATTAGCCACGGATAAATCATCTTTTGGTACACTTTTCCCATAAAAGCGATGTTCCAACGCAACAACCTACAAACAGAATGAATCAATCCTAGTTTTCTCCATATACAATACCTTTGCATTATGAGCTTTAGCAATGGTATCAGTATATCCAGTAGGCATTTGATTCATCGCACCTTCTCCTCCAATATACAAGATAATCGGACTACTTTCTTCTCCTCCATAATACGTATCATCAACATAATATCGTTGCTTAAAGTGATAAGGTCGTTTAGTACTAAAATGATCAAGTTTTTGTTCAAACCATTGCTCTGATGGCGATGCACCAAGTGATACCACTGCAGTCTCCATAAGTTCTTCAAATAACTCCCCCCCTCGTGCATGTGTAGGCGGTATATGCATCGAAGAACTCAATGAGAGTATCGCCATGACCATGGTCAACATCCCCGCTCGTGTCATTTTCGAAGATCACTTAGCAATTGGTTCACTACTTGTCTTGTTCCACGCAACGTTTTTCATTCAAACTACTTTAATTTTACATTGAGTCAAGTTCATGTAAAGAAAAGTAGCTTTCTTAACTCCTTCTACTCTTTTCTTTAAGAAAAAGCTACTTTAAAGCACTCTTTAGTCCTCATTTATACCCCTACAAAACCTTTCTTCATCATAGATAAGTTGGGTGTATTTAGATCCTTGAATGTATGGATATTTTGTACCTTGGCGGATAGCAATTAGAACGATATTTTGATCCCATTTCATCTAGAATAGACAAATATGATGGTTGTATCTCTTTTCTTACTTGTAGTAGATAAAATCAAGACGTCTAATGAATTCTTTGGATTTTGACAAGCATTTTGACATTGATCGTTGAATATGTGGCGACGATTGTGTCCACGATCAGGTACAGGCGTGTATGTAAGCGTAGATGAAGGAATGGAATAGAACTGACGTGTCGTGTGACGCTCGAATGTGGACAAGTCTTTTCTTGGAGACAAATCCAAGAAGAATGGGTTGGAGTTGTTGATCGATGTGTAGTTGCCTTACGAGAGTGTGAAGACATCGAATTTATGTGCTTGAATGAACCAAAGGATAAAGACAAAATCTCATTGCTTTTAGAGTCATACTTTCGCACAAATGTGATTATTTCATGTACATGACTAAAATCTAATGATTCCTGTTAGGAAAAACTAACTTCTCTTTATGGTACTGAATTTACAAGAATAATGATTCTCAATATCATCTTTAGCTTCATGGATGGAGCCTGAAGATAAATTTTCACCAGCTTTTCGTTCATTACCAGGTCTTCGCCTCATTCGGTACATTAATCTTATCAAATATGACATAAATGCTCTTCTCTATGTAGACAAGATCCATTAGAATGTCTTTTTTCATTTATTTGTTCCTCAAACAATAACATATCTCGTGTGACTCAAATGCTTGAAAATTTACGAAGTAATTATGGTGATTTCCTCATGGAGCATCAAGGCATTCGTTATCATGCATTTCCAACACTCGATCAACTTTTAAAAATTAAAGAAGCAGATTTGCGAACTCTTGGCTTTGGATATCGAGCTCAATACATTGTAAAATCAGCTAAAATTCTTCATGTACAAGATTTTAATGCTATTCATTTCAAATTTCAAATAGGAACTTGGTGGTTCTACATACCTTGGTGATCTTCGAGAGAACCCAGATGCAGAACAAGTTCAGAGTGCATTAACACAATTTTCAGGTGTTGGACGTAAAGTTGCTGATTGTATTGCTCTTTTTTCCATGGAAAAACTACAAGCTATTCCCGTGGACACACATGTATGGCAAATTGCCATTCGAGACTTTAAAATGAAGGTATGATTAAGAAAAGATGAAATTTATGATACCAATGCATTAGCCTCATAAAAGCCTGACTCCAGCCGTGTATGCCCAAGTAGGAAAGTTGTACCAAGATCGATTTACGCCATACGCTGGATGGGCACATAGGTACATCCATTTTAATGCTTTTTCTTAAGAAGTATATCATTAGCATTCTGTTTGCAGCAGAATTAAATGCATTTCGTTCTGAATCTAAACGAAAATCAAGTACGAAACAATCTTCAAATGGAAAGAAAAAGACAAAGCGACAAGACAAGACGTAGAAAGTGTCTATCACATGTACATACCTACAAAAGAAATCATTCATCATGTCACCTTGGTTTACATTTCAGTCATTTTCAACTGTTTTACAACCCTCCACACAATTCAGTCACATCTAAATGATAGAAATTCACCTTATAAACCTCAGACATACTCTCAACCTCTTCGTAATGCAATATTTACTTGTTGACATATCATCTCGAGAATTCTATTAAGATGATGATGATCCTTCTTCTCCTCAGATTTCGTACCATGATTTATTGAGAGATGCATTGTCCGGATAATAATCCGGATAAGATATTTTATTGGGTCGAACTTTTTTTTGGCATTTCGTTATTTGCGTAGCATGGAGCACCCACAGCCACCGTCCGCTTCTTCTCCATCGATTGTTGCACCACCAGTAGTTCTTACAGAGAGAAGATCGTTTAGCTCTATGTATTCGATGGGAAGAGCTCTTGGAGAAGGTAATTGTGAGTTTTTAAAGTGGAAAATTAATCAAATTGTAGGCAATTTTTCGGTTGTGAAACAATGTACTCATAAAGCTACGGGTAAGACGTATGCTGTGAAATGTATCAAGAAAACAGCACTAAAGAAGAAAGATTTGGATAATATTCATCGAGAAATGGACATTTTACGAAAGGTAGATCTTATTGGAATGAGTTTGAGAAAAGATATGGTTGTAGCTTGATCATCCAAATATTGTTAAACTTGTCGATGTGTTTGATAATGAAGGAGATATGTGCTATTTGGTTATGGAACTTGTCACGGGAGGTGAATTGTTTGATCGTATTATTGCCAAAGAACATTATACTGAAGCTGAAGCCAAGGTATGGAAAATTTGAGACTTTGAAATAAATTAGTCATGTTGTAGGGAGTTGTGCGTACTGTTGCAAACGTGTTGGTATATTGCCATACTCAAGGCATCGCTCATCGAGATTTAAAACCTGAAAACTTGTTATATGCTACCCCGAATGAAGACGCTGAGATTAAAATAGCAGACTTTGGTTTTGCAATAATTGCTGAAGATGGAGTTGTTATGCAAACAATGTGTGGTACACCAGGCTATTTTGCACCTGAAGTTATTGCTCGTCGACCAGTATTTATTTTCATGATTAACTTGTACTTACTTTTGACTTAGTATGAACAAAAATGTGATATTTGGAGCTTGGGTGTCATTATGTATATTCTTCTTTGTGGTTTTCCTCCATTTTACGATGATAATCAGATTGCTGAAATGGAAAAGGTAACTCTACATTATAATGGATGTTTAAATGATGCATTGCACTAGATACGCAATGCCGAGTACGACTTTCCATCCCCATATTTTGATGAAATCTCTCCATCTGCCAAAGATCTGATTTCTAAAATGCTACTTGTGAACCCAGAAGCTCGACTTAGTGCAGCAGAAGTATTAGCTCATCCTTGGCTCTCTGACGTAGGTCAACCATTACCACAACTTCGTTTTGTTGGTACAAACTTACATGACCAACGTGAAAAGTCACGTGCTAAATTCAAACGCAGTGTCAATGTTATCATGGCTATTAACAAAACTGGACGCCTTGCAAGCAGCAAGAGCCAAAAGTCGTAAGCTCTTTATAGCAACATTGTATTGCTAATGTGCAAAATATCGATGTTTTGATTCAAACTTTCTTAATGATAGCTATGGTATACACCGCACACACTCTACATTTAGCAAAAACATTGCAGTACAAGTAAATAACTTGTCCATTTCTTCAGCAGATAACAATGAAGCTTCACCAAGTCGAATAATGCCACGATAGATTAAATGCACAGGTTCAGGCTCTCGAATCTTCTGCAGTACGTAATTGTCTGCATTGGGACTTAAAGAAATGACTCCATTGTCTATTGTAGCTATCGGTAAAGTTGATGCATTTTGTAAAAGATTCTTCATATATCTCTCACGAATTGGTCGTAAATTGTCTTTAATTTCAGTCAAATTGAAAGCTTGAGCAGCAATGTTTAAAGCTAATAAAGGAATATCCAAGTTTTTGACTGCTGGAAAAGCTTGAGATTTGACTCGATAGTAATACGCATTGGGATTCCATAAACAACTATTTGCACTATTCACAACAAGCAAATTGAACATCTCAATCGCATTCTTGGAAGAGTTTTTTGCTTTAATAAGACTGCCCATGCATAAATCAGCATATTCATCACTTGATCGATCAAAATCTGAAAGCCAAGTACTCGATGGAGATTGTGTACCATTAATAAAAGCAGCTAAATCTGCATTAAAAGCTTCAGCAAAGAAGCTATCAAAGGCAAGCAAAGTAGAATTCCAATTTAAAAGTGCTGGGGAATAATAAGTCACACCAGAACGAGCAAAAACCCCAGGAGAAATTGGGTAGGCAAAAAAAGAGCTAAAATGAAATTCGTGTTTGCTCATAAAAGCACTAGTTTCCACCTTTGGAGAAAGTGGAATGCCTGAGAGAACGTCAAACTTTTCCCAAATCAATTCCATTCTTTCCAAGTATGAAGTATTGGTATTTGGTGCAATAATCGTAGGTTCACTTAATGGTTGAATAGATGTTGAATTCTCCAAAAGTACCAATTGAAATAATGGTACAAGGGTAGTAAGATTATTACTCCATGGCCATATATAATCCACCATAGGCAAAGCAATGCTAGTCAAGACTGGAGCATAATACTCGGCTGAATAATTTGAATAAGGTTGATATAATTCTGCAATAGATGGATCAACTATCTTGTACTTGATACCAGTGTACACATACCAACGCAAAGATTGATTTATTGGAGCCCTTGTTATCGGTGGCAAAGTTGAAATATTGTATACTTTCATGTACTCATTAAAAGTCATAAATCCAACACTTTGTCGATCAATTCTTTTGGATTCCTTATCAAATCCATTGAGTTTATGAACTGCATCAGTCACATACGAGCCAAGTTGTTTCGATTTCTTTACAATAGAATCCCAAAATCCACGTAGAAATGCAGTCACACTGAAATGGTTTGTATGAATGCCAATATTGGCATTAAACCATTCAAATTGACTTTTCATTGTATCACCACCAAGTGAAGTTGGAATTGTATTGACTTGTACTTGGCCATTAGGCTCAAGAGTTTGTACATAAACCACATTATCTCCATTTATAAGCCACGCTAGTAGCAATAGCTTCTTAAACCCAACAAACACACGCATGGGAAAAGGTTTTAATGTAGTGCATTCCGTCTTTACCCAAGATTCTGAGAGATCTTTACAATGCCCATCGTTGGACGAGTTATTCCATCTCGAGATGCTTGTACAGCTCACATGAACGTCTCGACAGGCACAGCTACTGATGCAATGAATCATGTACATGCTGTGAGGTAAGATGCTTCTGGTTGAAATTATAGTTTAAGTGAACAATAGATTGACTGGTGTGCTTAAACAACTAGGTTTATCTTTCAAGTTTACATGATTAATCTAATGGAAATAGGATTGCTGGCTACGTATGCTACTGAAGTGTTTGAAGAGATTGCTGAAGAAGCCAAGAAAACAAGTTGTCGATTGATAGCTTTAGGAGATCGTGTAGATTCTTTGGTGAACGAACAAACTGTTGAGGATAAATGTGATAACAATGCAATGCATGAAGAACCCATTCGCTTTTCACATAGGTAAATACTCAAGTACTTTACTGCTTATGAATGTCTAGAACTATGCCTCGTGCTATGGAAAATTTGTACTCCAAATGTGAAAAGCCACCAAATTTGGATATCGTACGTTGATTGTATATACGTTGATTGTTTATTGATCATGTAGCTTGATATTTTTACTAAAGGTGGAGGATGCAGAAAGAAGTATAGCCATCCTGAATTCTTTGTTGAAGAATGGATTCAACGAGAGACTGAAAAACAAGAAAAAGTTAAACAAGAACGCTTGACTCGACGTAAATTGCGTAAAGAGCTTAAGGATTCAACTAAAAAAGAGCAAATTGTTCAAACTTTTCTCCAAGTACAAACTTGGAAAGAAAAGTATGGAACTGGTGAAGGAGCTGAGCTACGTCAATATACAAAAAAATCAAGTTCATCAAGTAATTCTATTGCTCAAGAATCGTCAAGTGCAATTGTGGAAGAAGTTCTTGAGGTGTCTTCTTGCAGCACTTCTGAAGACATTCCACCACCACCACCGCCACCACTTCCAGTAGTTGATGAAAACTTGATTGAAAATCCACCATCAAGTGCTCAAGAAGCAGTGGAAATTGAGTCAATTCCACCACCACCACCTCCACCAAAAGAAGAGTTTATTCCACCACCGCCACCACCACAAACACAACAAGAAGTTCAAACAAAGCCTCGTTCATTCCTCCAAGAAATTCAATCTGGAAAAACACTTCGTGCTCGTGAAATGGTAAATGATTGATTGTATAATATTGTTGACATTACTTAGACGATGCAACCTCCTAAAGCAGTTAATGCTCGTGATGAACTACTTCATCAACTACAATCGGTATAAACTTCTTTTGCGAATCGTAAATGAATTGGGCTGATGATAGAAACAAAAATTGAGACCTGTAGAACGTCCTAAACGTCGAGTTGAAGAAGCTACACCACAGGTACTTTGTATTTATTTCAATTCATCTGAATAAACTTGTAGTTTTCTGGTGCTATTGCTCGAGTATTGGCACGTCGAGCTGCAATTGCAGGTGATTCCGACTCTGAGCCAAGTGACAGTGAGAACGAATGGTGAATTTTTTAATAAATTTATTCATCTTACAAGGGTGTTTCTCTAATTAGTAAAGGAAAATCGGCGTTGAGTTGAAGGTGAAAGAAGCTTACGCTTCAAATCTTGTGTCTTGAGTGGTGAATTTCTGTTTTTTTGGGCCCATTCAAGTACATGCAATGGGTTAATTTGGTTTTGGAAGACATCGTAGTCAATTGCATATTGTTCAACGTCTTCACGAGATAACGAAATGCCATTGATAAGTGGGTGAGTGTAGTAGTAATTGCCACGGCCATTCATCGGAGGCGGCACCGATCGCCACCCTGAACTTAAAAACGTGGTGAGTACACGACGGCGGAATACAAGGTTGGCCGCTTTTGGTGGTGTCAACACTGGTACTGCCTTGGATGCACCAACAGCAAATTCTGGTGTGGCTGCGTATTTCACATCAATTTGACGAGGAGCTGGGCTTTCTTGGGTCAGGTGGTTGTATGCACCATCCAATAGATCATTCATTGCGTTTGATACTGCGTTGAAATCTGTAGGAATTTCACGTTTTAAGCGAGGAGCTGGTGAATCCTTTACAGTGCGACTGAGGAACAATGCCATATCGTCATCTGATTGTGGTCCAAAGCAAGTGACATTAAGATTGCGAGCGACATTAGCATGCATAGATTGTTCAGTGTCAACTTCTTGATGAGATAAAATGTGCGAAATTGACATTGGAAAGTCGTCTTCTTGGGGGGAAGTACGTGCAAGAGGAGGTTTTGACCGATGTTTTGATGGTGTACCATTAGTTGGAGATGCAAATGTTGTGGTTCGGCGATTAGTAGGCGATCGCTTTGGCTTTTTGTCAAAAATTGGTTGCCATTCTGACACGTGATGCTTGACTTCAGGCGAACCAAAGAGGGTGACAGAAGGTGGAGTTCCAATTTTCTTTGGTGTTGTCATGACACGTACAGGACTCTCGTAGATCATATTGGTTGGGAAATTGGATGGTGCACTCATAGTCGTTGGTGTTCGAATTGGAGTACGAGGTGTATCCTTAGCAAGTCGAGCTCTCTTCTTTGGGGTAGACAAGATAACTGGGCTGGCTTCAGGCACTGGCACAATTAACTTTCTTGGAGTAGACGGCTTTGGTGGTACAGATTGTACCATTGGTTTAGACTTTGTTGGAGCTGATTTCTTAGGGGTAGACAAGGCTTCAGGCACTGACACAATCAACTTTCTTGGAGTAGACTGCTTTGGTGGTACTGGTACAGTTTGAACCATTGGTTTAGACTCGGTTGGAGTTGACTTTGAAGAAGCTTGCTCTGATTTCGTAAAAATGATGTTTGCATCCATAGTGCGAGGAGCTTGTACACGAGTGTCTTTTACTACAGGAGTCGTTGAAGCCACAGGAGTCGATGTGCTGGACAATGCAGAGACACGAGACCTTGGCGTAGAAACAACTTCAGTAATAGGAAACTCGATCTTTACAGCTTGTTCAAGAGACGAGGTTGTGCTTTGAGGGGCGGTAGTCAAATCTAATGCTGCACCGATGACAATTCTGCTTGGTGATCGGCGAGATGGTGTGTCTGGAATTGGTTCTTCTTGCTTCATTTCATGTGATGGCGAGTTTCTAGTTGATCGACGTGGTGTGCAAAGAACTTCTTCTTTCTGCTCACATGTGAGCAATGCAGATATTCTTCTAGGCGATCGACGTAGTGGTATTGTTGGTACTGGTTTTTCTTCTTCCTTGACCTCACTATCAAGCAATGCAATGCTTCTTTTAGGCGATCGTCGTCGTGGTGTTTCCAGCACTGCAGCAGTCTCAATTTCAGGTGTTGGAATACGAATAGGACTTGTTGTGTGTCTCGGTGATCGTCTTCTTGGTGTTTCTGGTACTTGTTGATTCATTTCAATTGCACTTGTTTGAATAGGAGATGGTGCTTTTTCACTATAAGA
>JNBS01004967.1:0-11206 GCA_002081575.1 Thraustotheca clavata
GCGTGCATTGGCACAAGGGCTTCATAGACCTATTCACGTATTCTCAAAAGCTTCCGAAGTCCTCATCATGGGGGAAGAATTTAAAGAAGCTGAGCCACTTCGCGTCTCGTAAGATAATGATTTCTTATTGCTTTAAATGTATTCATAGATATCATTTGCACTATTATTCTCTTGGTGCCCATTACAATTCGGTCATTCCCATTGTCAATGATGATGAAATTTGATTGAACTCTGTTGAAGTCATAGAATAGATTGCGATATGTGGAGCAATGATGATGCAAGATTTCTCACATCTTATTGCATTAAATTCCCCTTTCTTTAACTATGTGCTTGGGCAGAAGTGGTTTCTAATGGTATCGCAATATTGTGATAACCTTGGATCATCTTGGGAGCGTGCAGCAAAGTTAATTAAGATTGACCAGTCGGCATTGCTGAAACTCGTTGTTAGTGATTGTACAAGAGTCTGCAGTGCACGACAACAGTCTCTCTGCAATCCTTTTAACGCATAATCGTTGTGTGTGGTCTCCTTTTCCAGCCAAGCAATGAGATGTGGAACCACAGGTTGAAATTGCTCTGAATATGCTCCTGAAGAAGTCGGAAATGCCAGTGCAATGTTCGCCAAAGCACCCACTGCACATCGAACTATATCCCGACGCACTGAAGTTGGAATAATGGGAGCATTTGATGGTAGCACTTTTGAGTGTTCATAAGCTGACATTTCTTTAATTTGAGCAACAAGAAGAGTGATCAATCCACAAGCTGCAGCTTTTTGAGCGGTCAGTGCATTTTCAGTCGCCACAGCAATAGCTGAGCATCCTTCAGCCCGAACATCAATAAATTGTGAAGTAAGCATAATCACAAACACTTCCATGCCTGACGAAGTTCTTGACAATGATATTGTAGTTGGAAGTGTAGTTAAAGCAGTCTCACAAAGTACTTTCTTTTGACTATCACTTTGAGGACATATTGGAGCACACACATCAATAATCCCCATCAAATCCAAGTAAATATTTCTGTACAAAGTATCCCAAGTTAATAAACAACCCGATCTGCGTTGACATTCGACAAGAAGTGTGTTGTTATCTGCAACATAAAGACGAATGATAAAGTCAATTCGATCATAATGAACATACTTGACACATTTAAATTTGCATTTATACATTTGAAACACCATATCGACATCAAATCGATTAAGAACTCTCATGATTTGAGTCACTGCATCCTTTGTATCGACATTACAATAGCAATAGAAATGATATGGATCAACAGGATATGGTACGTGAGGCAATTGAGGTGCATTGGGTAATCTTGACACATTGATATCAATAGCTTCCCGTGAAAATGAACTAATGCGAGATCGAGCACGATTCGTATCTTGTAGTTTGGCTGGTGTAGCTTCCCGTGAAAATGAACTAGTGCGAGATCGAGCACGTTTATTTTCTTGTAGTTTGGCTGGTGTAGGTAGCACAAAATCTTCCATTGAAGCACTACGATAAAAGCATTTTCCATCTCGTGTCAGTGGTGTTGGTCGGTCCATCGTAACTGCACGTTAGAAAGGCGGTAGGAACAATAAGTTTCACTAAAGAATAGCATTCACACCATCAACTTGATGTGATATGATAAATAATGCATTGATTTAGAGGTAGTTGCTTCATGAGCTTGGGTAGTAGAATAGCTAAAAGAGGCGTGAAAAGAGAGTAGATAGCTATCGAAACCGATTTAAATGGACGCGAACGTCGGTGCTCGTGTAGAAGTGTTTTGGGAATCGGAAGATGGATGGTTCACTGGAATAATTCAAGAATACGATGCTCAAGTCGGGTACCGAGTGCTGTATGATGATGGGGATGAACAGTGGGAAACTGCATCAAACCCTGATCGATTTCATATTCTTCAAAATATTCAAAATGATGAACGTCATGTAGAAGCAATGGATCCTCCTGATGATGCTGAACAAGAGCAAGATGATGTTGTTCAAGCAATCGATCCACCTTCTGATGAAGAATCGGAGAGCTCTAATGATGTTGTTGCACCAACAGAAGAACAAGCTGGTGAAATTTTTGATAAACCTGAAGTTGATACATTGCATCAATTGAAGACTAATGCGATTGAAAGTGCTGACACCAATGGTGTGAATAAAAGATTTTGTCCTATTGATCTAATTAATCCTCCACAACAAAGTGATCAAGTTGACCAAAAGTCCAAAATGACCCCAAAGCCAAAACAAGACTGTGGTGAAGCAGAAGATAATGTCACCGACGATGATGTAAATAAACAGCAAAGTCCTATTGAGCTTGTTGAAATGGATATTGGCAATGAAGAAATCGTAGTAAACTCTAAATTATCTAGCAATTCAGCCTTGAACCAAAAACAGCTTGGCAGCAATGATGGATTTGAAGGTATCGTATCAACACACAAGAAGGTGGAAAAAATGACTGAAGAAACAAAGATGAATGCAGCTATTTCAATCCCTTTACGTGTCGCCAAAAAGCAAATTCAACAAGAAATGTTACAAGCTGGTCCTGGTACTGCTTTGCTTAGCGGTAATGTACAATACGTTCGAAGCGAGTTGGACACTGTGTATAATGCTTACGTTAAAGTATCGTTTGTTGCACCAGGTCCTGGTAGTGTAATGCTACGGTGTAAAACAGTTCTTTTTACAACTACAACTATCGCGAATAGCGCACGACCTATTTGGCGTGATGCTATTTGGAGCTACAGCATTCCAAATGATGATGGAAAGCCTTGGGAAAGCCTTCGAGGTGATTTACTTTTTGCAGTATTCAATCAAGGGGAAAATAACATTTTTATCGGCCAAGTTGTCTTACCCATTCAGTCATTTTTAAGTGATAATTGTCCACCAGGTCCACAGACATTATTTGACGAAGAATACTCTTTAACTTCACGACAAGGCAATCTTCTTGGTGGTATCTACCTTCGTCTTTCCCATCAATTAATTTTGCCACCAGCTAAATTGAGTTTATCTTCACCAATGCCTGATATGAGCCGAGATGACGTTCAGCTATTTAAACCAAAGAAATCAAAACAAGAACCGATAAACAAAGGCAAAAAGAAACACATCTCAAGCCATTATATCAATCGAACTAAACGAGAAATTGAAATCCAACATGAAAATGAAGGCCATAAAAAACGTGTTCAAGGTGCAAAATCACGTCAGCCAAAGACACCAAATACTTCAAATAAACTTACAGCCCACTCAGCTATAAATCGCAAAAAAGAGCTTGCTGTAATAGATGCTGAAAACAAACGTCTTCAGTGTCGACGCAAGAATATTAATAAAGATAAAAGAACAGCAACACAACCAAGTGATCCTCCTATTGATATGGCTAGCCAAGCTACGTATGTTATTCAAGTTGAGCTCACAACTTCAGTCGCATTATTGCAAAAAAATGTGGCAGAACTCGAGCAAGAATTGGTGTCAAATAAATCTTCTCTCTCACGACTGACTATCAGCAATGGTAAAGACTCGCGGGTATTGGAAAATCTTGAGAAAGCATATAAACGTACTCAGTCTGCAGCCACCAAAGCAAATGTGAATACTAAACCAAGCAAACCGACCAAAAAAACTAATGACAATACAACAGCACTAGATAAATCTGAACATTTAGCTCTTCTTGAAAGAGAAAATGCTTCGATTGTAGCTGAAAGACAAGAACTTATGAATCAAATCCGATCGCTTCACAGTGAAGAATCTGAAGCTCAAGAAATTATTTCAAAGCTTGAAATGGAATTTGCTCGTGTGGAAAGTAGACGAGCTTATTTATATAACCCAAAAGCTTCATCAGACAATGCGCAAGTCCAAATAATTAAAGCATGGAACGAATTAACAAATCTAAAGATTTGTGTTGCTGCATTGGAAGAAAAAGCGGATCAAACCACAATTAAACAACAATCAAATGAAGCAACTAACGAAAATTGGCATGAAAAACTTCAAAATCGTAAAGAAAAAGAATTTCAAATTAAAGCACAACGTGATGTTTATCGTCAAGAATATGAACAATTAATCACCTCAAAAGCTGTTGAAAATTTACGTCAACAAGTATTAGAAATGCAGCACATGCTATTACTCTGTGAACATGAAGAAAAAGCCATGATTGCAGCCAAGTAAACCTCTTCATCTTCATAATCCTCTAATTATTCACATATAGTATTGATGCTCAAGTAAAAGTCCAAGATGCTGCCATTGCCTTTCAACGACAATTTCACGCTGAAAAGACTGACACTGATGTACTTTTCCAAGTGACAAATCTACAATAAACTCTATCCCTCCCCTTATATAAAGCATTGTACCAATCTACTTTGAAATATATAGGGCTCAACCATTGAAAATTCCATATCAATCACCCAGACCATGCAAATACTTTTTTAGAGTTAGAGCAAACTCTCTTACACACAATTTAGCTTCTAATACAGCATTAAATGAATAGCTATCAAGATAACAATACATCTAAAGCTTTGACTGCTTGATATTACACTCATATCATTTCTATGTAGCATAAATCATCAAAACAAAGCTTGTAAAAATGATCTTCTTATCAAAGGATAAAGGACACATTTACTATTAAATAAGCTTGTCATCTATGCATCCTTTGATCGCTTAAACGATTGAAGTTTGTTTAAAGTTGTTTTGAGTGACAATTGCTTGCAACCAGTTAACTTTTGGCGCCACTTTTCATTTTCATATTTTGATTGAGATGCGCACTGGACCGATCCCACTGCAAGAGAAGAAAGTATCGACGGCTTCTTTGAAGGACACGCGTGTTGTCGGTCCTCTTGTGTCTCTAAGAGCTACTGGTGTGGATGTGGGGCCGTACCAAGCACGACTTAAAGAGATGGAAGCTAGTATGGACGTTTGGAACCCTAAAATGCAAGTCAACAACGTACCTATGCGACGATCGGGTCATGATATGTGGGGAATTGGCAAGATAATGCTCATCTTTGCTGATGATTACTTAAAGAACCTGTATCACTTTCCATGGCTTGAGAAATGGAGCGATTTATTATTTCCATTCTTTAAATCATTGAATATTCCTCCTGAAAGAGTACGCAAAATGAAATCGAAATGATGATTTATTGTGGATTTAGGTCATTCGTTGCTTGTTTGCTCAAATGACGGCTGGATCAGTCATTCCTGTGCATCATGATACTGGTGCTTGGGTTTCTCAATGCCATCGTGTACATTTGCCAATTGTGACGTCAGATAAAATTGATTTCAAGGTGAGATTGTAATGTTTGGACTATTGTGATGTAGTTTATCAGGTTGGTTTGGATGAAAAGAGTATGGAAACAATTGAATTGGCTCAAGGCAATGTGTATGAACTCAATAATGCATCCAAGCACATGGTTGAAAATAAATGGGATCAAGCTCGTGTGCATCTTATTTTCGACTATGTTGATAATGATTTTCCATTGGAATCGCTGCCATTACATAAACTTTCTCCTGGGACTGTTCTCCATCAAACTCGTCGTACTGTCGACTTGGCAAGTGATTTTGGCAAACGCCATCCTCCTTCATTTTGTATTATTGGCGCCCAAAAAGCTGGAACGACTTCATTATATGACTACATTACACAGCATGATCTTGTAGTTCCTGCAAACCGCAAGGTACATCAATTCATTCATTGCTTTAATGATACTTTTACCAGGAAACTCATTACTTGGATTGGCGATTTCTACCACAACTTCCACCGATTACCACTCCTGAAGGACGAGTAGCACACCTAAAGACGTATTGCCGATTCTTTCGAATGGATATTCTACTACCATGTCCCTCAGTACTTACTGGTGAAGCTACTCCTAGCTATATGCTAGGAGGTTCAATTGTTATTGAACGATTTAAAGCACTTGCGCCAACTAGCAAAATTATAGCTACTCTCCGTGATCCAGTTGATCGAGCTTTCTCTCATTACAACATGACTGCTGATCCTGAAGGCAATGAAGAGCAACTCAAGAATCGGTGCTTATCAATTTACGATTTGATGTATTTATCTTGGACTAGGGGTCATTATCATTTGCAAGGAAAAACTTTTGAACAAGTCGTTGACAGTGAAATTGCAGAGCTTCAAAAACTTGGTGTGCATCCAGATATGTCTTTTGAAGACTTTGATGAAGTCTACTTGAAATCTCGTGTTAGCTACACTCATGGAGGACATTCCTTTATCGGCCGAGGTAATTTCAGGGTGTTTTTTCGATTCAATCAACTCATTTGCAGGGCTTTATGCACTCCAACTCTTGGGTTGGTATAGTTCTTTCCCCAGGGAGCAAATTCGTATTGTAAATATGGATGATATGAAAACATCGGAAGGTTTACATGTAAGTTATCTTGATGTTCAATCAATGGGTGAAGTTTTTTCGTAGACTGTGATGAAAGATATTTTTGCCTTCTTGGAACTTCCCCACTATGAAATTGAAGATGTTTCTGCCAAGAATACACGTCACTACTCTCCTATTAACCCAGCTACCCGAGAACGATTACAAGATTTCTATGCCCCATACAATGCCAAGCTTGCTCAGCTTGTAGGACAATCCTCGCTCGCGTGGCAAAAGTAATATATAGTCACCTCTTATCACATTTAAAAATCCTAGCGTGTGACGTGGACGAGGTATTCTACAGGGAAAAATACGGTGAGAGGGCGTTGGTTTTCTCGCTCGATAATAAACCGAAAGCGATTTAAATCAAAGATGCCAGGAACAGCAAAGCAGGCTGTCAATGCAACACTCACTGGAGTACTTGGTGCAAGATTGTGAAAAGTTTTTCGGGTTGTGCCAGCCCAAAAAATTCTTGCTGTGGTTGTCGATTGCGTAGAGCTTCGGACACTTGGGTGCTCTTCTTCAGGTACAAGTGTTTCAAGCGTAAAAGTAATCGCTGGAGAATTCAATGAAGCATCATTGCGTAGGTGGAGTGTCATGGGAACAATAGCCTGACAATTCGATAAGGCTACTGATGGTGGGAAGTCCAGGGTCATTGTGAGAGGACAAGCATTGGAGGTTGCTACATAAGGTGTGCGAACTTGAATATTGAGAACGTGAGACTGGCCAAAACATCGCTTCTTTTGTTGACCATTTACGACAGGACCTGTGCCACTCCATTGCACGACAACGTGTAGGTCCATCTAAATTCACATGAGCTTCACAATTATGACAAGATATTTACATCAGGGTGAAGCAATGCATCGGTAGATGTCAATGGAACGTGCTCGTAAGCAGGAATTACACCATTGGAAGGATCATCGGGATGAGCACCATGCTGCATTTTATTTTCTCGTCGTACACTTTGAATCGATCGAAGTAATTGCGCCTTATTGCCATTTTGCTCAAGTGATTTCTTCTTTTTAAATTCAGCCAAACGGTCTGCAGCATGACTTAAAGCCAAGAATTGCAAAAGTGGGTATGATGGCACATTGGCATCATCTTTTAAAATGAGTTGTTCTTCTGGGGACGAGGTATCTGAACGAGGTACAAGCCGGAAGTATAATGTACTTGTTTCTTGCCACTGAAGCGATGTCCCAGGTCTCATTTTTTCTAAAGCATTAAAGTCTTTCCGTTCGAATGGCACTAAAACCCAGTGAAGACTATATGTCACAGCCTTTATTAAATCCATGCTTGGTGTTGCCTCTCTTGTGCCATCTTTGCGTGCGTTGGCAATCTATTTCGTCAAATGAATCAACCACTATTGTTTAAACAGGTACCGATAATGCAAGGACATATTCCCCAGATCGATTGTAGCTGGGGTGAATAGCGTGTGATAATGTTAAGCATTTTAAAGTTTCAGCTTCAATAAGCACAGGAACAATGCGAGGGGATTGACCTCCAG
Source organism: Thraustotheca clavata (assembly GCA_002081575.1). Classification (NCBI taxonomy): domain Eukaryota; phylum Oomycota; class Saprolegniomycetes; order Saprolegniales; family Achlyaceae; genus Thraustotheca; species Thraustotheca clavata. Next base: position 7,832 of record JNBS01004967.1, read on the forward strand.
TGCAATTATATCTAAAAAGGAATCGTACAGTTTGTGTGCCGGCATGAGAGCTTTGGCAAAAGAGGCGATAAGTCCGAGATTCACCAGGTGCCAAAACAAAATCATCTAGTTCTTGAGCATGACCTGCAGCACCTACAACATGGCACGTTGCTTCAACAGTATAAGCCCATTCAGTGCAAATAATCATTAATTCGGTAAGTGGCTCAGATCCATTGTTGGTAAGTGTCATGTTGATAACAACAAGTTCATCTTCCATGCACACAACAGGATTAGGCATAGGTTTTCCATCGTCCATTGCAAACTCTACGCCTAACCAAGGCATTGGAGCTAATACATCGCAGTGTGTCGATTTGTTTGGTGCACGAGTGCGTTGAGCTCGGTGCTTAAGTGAATCTTGCAAAAGCACACCAGGAAGTTTAAACGAGTGCTCACCATGTACATGTGTGTTAAGAGCCCAACGAATCCCAAGAATTTCAAAATGACCCGTTGATTGTGGCATAATGCGCAATTGAACATGAGTCTCACTGAAAGGAGCCATCGTTACATCTTGGTACTCGACATTTGTCGTAGTCTCATCAAAAGAACCAAATAAATGGAGTTGCGAGAGAACTACTTCGCACGCCAAATGATTTGACATGTCAAACTCAACATAGACCCATTCGTTGGCAATATAATGTTTAGGCTCAACCCGTTCTTTGGTCTTTTTGGTCAAATGCCTAGTTGACAACTGCAAAGCTGAAGCAGAAGCAGTCCCCAGTTCTCTCCAGTGCGGTGTATTTGTTGCACCAGCAAGCGATTGAATCTTCTCTTCACGTTCTAAAGCAAATCGAAGGTGCTTCCAAGCAGTCTCATCCAAGTCAATAGCTTGAGTTGGGCCAGCAGCATTCATGGGCGCGTAAACTACAACTGTCCCATCGTTAATTGCTGGTATTGCTAAATTTTTTACAAGCAAAACCTTTTGTGATCCGCTAGGTGTAAATGTTTCCAGTACATTGAAATCTTTAAGCAATAACTCGTTGTCATCGTGTAGACATTGAGATACCATATCATAAAATTCATTGAGGAGTTGCATTTGTTGTGTCTTTGTATGTCTTCCAGAACCAATTCGTGTCAAAAGAAGTGCAATAGCTTGCTGAGGAAACGAAAGACTGTAAAGCTGCTTTGCCAATGTTCCTGTGATATGATCATCTACTGAAAACCAACGGCTATTAGTATACATTGATCTGGCACTGGAATAACATCGAGCAGCGTGTGGTAAATATCCCATTGTTGCATATACATGACCAGCCATGACCATTCGGAAGCCATACTTGCGGTACTTTGGAATACGAGAAAGTAAATCACAATACGCAGCTCGTTCAAGCAAAACAGCAGCACAGATACCAAAGTTTAATTGAGTTGGATCTGTTGCTGATGAGCCTCGAATTAGAGCTGCAGAAGCCGAGTCCATTAGGTCAGAATTTGGGGCTGATTGAAATAATTGGGCATAGACATCACTAGCAAATATGGCAGTTCTTGTAGCATGTCGAACAGTTTGACACTGTGGAGCACTCTGTGCAAGTCGAGCATAAATTGCAACGCAGCTCTCAATGGCATTATGAATTTGTGGAACTGAACCTTGTACAAGAAAGAGGCAAAGAGCAATGCATTCATTAGCATTGGCACAATGCAATAGTGCCTTGTCAGTCTTGTAGTCATCACGCACAAGTCGATACATGGATAACGCAAGGTCATAATCACGGATAAAAAATGCAAGATCGGCAAGGAATCGCATATTGGATTCGATACTGTCATACCGATAGACATATATAGACGAGCGTGTACTTGTATCTTTGGGTTTACGCCACCACGATCGAATGGCATTTTTTACACCTTTCTTGACTGCAGCAACATTGTCATTCAAAGCAACGATTTTGGCTTCGATATATGGAAGCATACACTTGGTAGCAAAGTCCCAAAGCATATTCCGAACTGATTGATGGTCTGAATCTGCTAGATAGCAACCAAAAGGATAATCAAGAACAAGCTACAATGAAAAATTGATTTCGATCCTTATATATCGACAAACCTCTGGAAGATTGCGAACGTAAGGGTGGTTCATCCACGAAGAAGCTGCATAAACATTAGCCTCAGATAGAGAATTAATGTGAATAACACCACCCGAATTAGCTGGCAATCCAAGGTTTTTGAAGATGGCATCGGCATCAATCGAAGTGTGTTGTGTTTCGCAAATATCATGTAAAACAATGTAGTATTTTGGAATGTTCATATCATAGAGCCCATCTTGAAACACTTGTGGCATTGTTTGTGGTGAAGCAAGTGTGTTAAATGCACTACGAGGGTCAACTTCTGTCGAGGATACAACAAGGATATTGGCAAGAGGATGGTACATCATACTAGTTTCCTCACACTGAAAGCTTTCCATCAATTCATGCTTGAATGCTGCAAACCATGGCAATGGATCCCCACCCAATGCATTAAGAAATGCTGGTACATCCATCTCACTTGACACTGATGGCAATACCTCAGGTTTGTCCAAAATTGCAGAATCACGTACAACCTGGTTAATCTTACTTGATGAGTCTGTTGGAGACACAGAATGCAAGTTATTAGCATGCAAGAAGCGCATGCGAACTTGAGGTTGAGGAATGATCCCTGAGATTGTACGGACTGGCGTGTTGGTGTTATCAAAGACGCCGTACGCATTGAGGAACTGTTCGACTGTGAGGCCACCATTCTTCGCCACAATTCGCTCTGCTTCAGCTGTCGTATTCAGTAGAACTACAGGCGCGAAGGCCTCATGTGCCCACGACGCTAGATCCATTGACGACGACACTTTTTTCTGTTTACTTATTGGGCTCTTGTTTTATATACCCTCTTAAAATACATACATTTACATACTCAATACGATAGATACCTGTATCATTTTATATCAAAAAATCTTATTTGATCATTTTCTTAAGATATTTGGCTTCAATTGCTTGAATTTCAATTTCTTCATCTTCGGAATCAATGTGTTGAAAGTTTGCAATAGCATATCGAATACGTGGAATATCTAAATTTGACAATGGATTGTCGGGGATTGAAATTGGTGTGGTTGGTGGTAGTGTTTCCGAGTCAAAATGAGTTCGTAATAGAGGATATGTCATCGATGCTGGCTCGGATAAATAATCTTCAATTTCATCAGGATGAAATTCAAGGGAATCATTTTCATCCTTTAGCGATTGAATTTCTTGGATAGAATTATTATTGTCAGCCTTCTCTTCTGTTGTTGGTACAATAGATGGAGAACTTGGTTGAGTACTTTCAATAGGCTCTTCTGATGTTAACTTGGCTAAAGAACTTGGTTCGTTGCTCTCAAATGGTTCTTCTGGT
>JNBS01004968.1:1479-13905 GCA_002081575.1 Thraustotheca clavata
AAAGTATAAAGAAGCATATCACAAAGTCGTCGAAGAAGCTAAACATCTTGAGGAACATACTCGTGAGTCACCAACGTATTTCACAACAAAGCCCAATGCTACAGCCTCCACACAAACTTTGGCCAACGAAGATGGACTTTGGGATATTCAAGTTAATTCTTAATTGAAAAATCTATAAACTTAAATAACTTAGGATGGTGTACCCAAATCTGTGTCAAAACACGTACAAAGCTCAATGATGTGGCGACGATTTACTGCCTTTGTCAAATGCAAAAATTGCCATGGAAAACCATTTCCTGCAAATGGGTTTAATTGTGTTGATCAAGCGGTAAGTAGAGATACACAATTTAGTTGATAGAGTCGTCTAGTACAATGAAGTGTGGATGGTTAAACATAAAAAGAAGCGATGGACAAAGACCACGGCTAAAGAGTGGCGTATTCCATCTTTTATCATGACATTTCTTGCCAATTTACCCAAGACAGTGCAAGCAATAACTTATTACAACCACGCCGAACTTGTAAGTCGCATTGAAATGCTATACGATGCAAAATATATTGCTGATTGTGCTGATGCTGCTGATGGTGTTGCATATCAGTCAATGGATCATTTTGTTGCTGAATACTATCTAAAACAGTGCCTTGGACGACAGCAGGCAGAAGTCGAATTGTACAAATTGCTTATTTCTGTTAAAGCTTTATACCTTGGTTCACCGTATTTGCACTTGTTTGCTCGATTCCTTCACCTTCTCGACAGTGCTGAAAGTAGCGATAATGTCTATCATTATGATCCCGATATTGATGAAAAAGCACAAACTACAAAACTTGAGCTACGACAACTAAATATCGCACCCCAGCAATTTCTTAGTCAAAGTTTCTTGCGAGTTTTCCTACATGCACGGTAAAATCCTTGTGTAAGACGACATTTAATGATCATCATAGTCATCAAGCTCTAAACCATCCTGACCTTGGTTCAGCCCATATTATATCAGTTGATAATGCTACAAAATGGATTAACCTAGATTATGCCATCAAGTTACTCAAATGGTATTTGAGTTATCTGCCTGAAAACAAGTTGCATACTTATTGCAGACAGGTATTAGCTATTGTATTGCCTCTGCTTTATCTCGTGTAGCTGGAACATAACACTGGATTATATATCGGTGGGACTATTACAGCTACGAAAGGCAATCATTTAGCAGTGCGAGCCCAAATGCGAGCTACAATGCTCATAGCACAAGCTCAAACTGAACTTCGGCGAAAGGAAGTGGTTCTTGTAAATGTTTATGTTTTACTCGAGCTAATAATTGAAGTTTTACTCATGCGCACCAAGACAATTGAAAATGAACTTCATGAACTCTTTCTCACAGTAATGAACCTATCTCAACTTTGTTAATGGTTTAATAGGGTGATATCAATCATGATAAAGTGCTTTCTTTTGCTGAATTTTGCACAATTCTAAAGCCACGAGCACCAGGTTTTAATGAACGTCGATTACTGCGAATGTTTCGGGAAGCTCTTACTTTGGGTTCTACACAATCTTATGCAATATCAAGTGAAGCATTTATCCAAGTGTGCACAGATCATGGCCTAGTAGCCCTTGTTCCTAAAAAGACCCTTGAGGTAAAATAAATAAAAAGGCTGCACTTACATAGCGAAAGTCTAGCATGTTCAGGAGCCAAATAACGCATCGGCAAGAAGAAACCATGACAGCAGCCCGCCGAGGGGTGAATACAGGAGGGATTCTACAGAAATCTCTAACAATGAGCAACCTAAAATCCCACCCAAAGCCTACACAGCATTACGACTCCGAAATCTCCAAGAGTGGAGACGAACCGCCAATGTCACTACTCGGCTTGGAAGATGATGAAGCTATTGAGGAAGAAATTGCTGAAAGTCACGATGAAATGGATATCAGCAGTGATGCAAGTGGTGAAGTAATAGAAGAAGATATCATGAGAGAGTCTTAAGGTTATTTATTGTAATGGTACAAATTATTGAATTGGTTCCTCTGTTGCAGCCACTGGGGCATCATGGATTACTGGATTCTCAGGTGCATGAGGTACTTCTACTTTAGTCTCTTTAGCATCAGCACTGACTACAGACACAGCCTACATGATCTTAGCTAGATTTTTTAGAATATATATTACCTGCCAAATACACACAGCAGTGATCAATTTAAGAGCAATATTGGCTATAAACATGACTGCAGCAAACCGATTTGTACCACAACCAGGATAACTCGACAATCCATCACATTGTAATATTCCAATTGTATTTGGTTGACACATCATATTGTAAAAAGCTTGGCCCGAAATCCAAAGACAACTCCATACAATATCTGTTATACATGATAACACCAAAATTGACACAAACAGGACTGTTGAACGCGAATTATGGCGATGATTCGAAAAAGGATGTACTGTAGCCCATATAGCTAATGCAAAGTTATACGCTGGAAAGGCTACGTACGACAATTGCATTAGCATTGATAAAGCAAGGGATGTTGTGCCAATACGATGTTGCCATTCATCCCAAAAACTTTTTTTTCCTGCTCCAAATTTTGGTTTGATTGGACTCGGTATCTTCCAGCCAATCTTTTCCACTCCTTTCTTCATTTCATGCGATGAATGCTTTGGACTTAAATCTCGTTTTGGACATGATTCAGGGGCAACTGGTGCTGATGGGTCCATCATGGCGAAAGGTCACAAAATTATCAAGTACAAAAGCAGCCAATCATATGTCGTACAGAAATCAACCAATCATTGGCCGAATTCAAATTAGCCAATCAAAAGCTCTTTGTTTTATCCAATCATACCACTTTCTGTCGAGCCAATCAAGAGAGAGTGATCAATTGAGTATGACGGCATTTGCTGCATGTGAATCGTGGAAGGAAGTAGAGCATCAAGTATTTACACTTAAAAGTACATATCTACGCACGTCAACGAAGAAAGATGCAAAGAAATACATTACTTCGATGGCAGAAAGCATTGTTTGGGCTTATTCCAAAGTTCCAGCGAGTATTTCTTCCAATCAAGCCCAAGCACGTATTCATGGATGTCTTTGTACTCTGACACAAGGAGACAATGTACAAAAATCAGAGATAAATGACTATGTATATGCTAGTTTAATGGTACAATTATTGCCTGAATACCCAGAGCTTTTAAATTGTGCAATTATTTTGGTTTATTGCTACTCACAACATGAAGAATACGATAAAGCTCGAATTGTTATCAATGGATTGCCATCTACATGCCACGAGTAATAATTGATGTTGCTTTAACCTCTAAATGATGCTTTAGAACATGTGTCTTGAAAGCTATCCTTGAAATAAAGTCTAAAAGCAATTCAACCTGCCAAGTTACTGAAGTCTTTCAATCTTGTCTAGGTATAAGCCAATAAGCTCAATATTATCTAATGAAATTTAGATGTGGTCTCTACGTCACCAATGCTTTCGTTTTGGTATGCTCTATATGAATTACACTGCTATGGGCCAATGACACCCTACGCCATTGTTCGTAAACTATTAGAAGTTGCCATCTCAAATGACTATCAAGCTGTTGCTGCATGCAATATATATGCTTGGATTCTTTCTCTTGGTCATGGAGATTTCAAGCCGCATGACTACAAGGAGGCTGGTGAAACTTTAGCTCGTGCAATTGCCATGGATTTTGAACAGCAAGATGCATCAGTAAATTATGCATTACTGCTTGGGATTATGAATAAGCTACCGGAGATGCAGAAAATGTTGCAACTCACTGAAGAGTCCATGACGTCGTCATTGGAAAAAGAGTTGAGGCCTTATACATTAGTAGTTCGAAAGGCAGGAAAGACCAATTTAGATCATGTACGCTCGCATTTGGTTCGAGTTAGTACATCAAATTGTACATCTCGTCATATTTTCACTGCCTTAATTCATTGAGTTAGATGACTACACAGTTGCCAAAGACATCGTCGAGAAACTATTGAAATCTCCAACCATAGTAGAAAGCATATCTCCCTACCAAGTAAGAACCATTTCTACTCAATGATGCAAACTTTAAATTTTAGCTTTCACTCCTAATTCACGATCGTGTTTTTGTTTTACTAGAGGTAAATACTCTAAAAGTCTTGTGTTCACATTATGGCTAGCTTGATATGCATGCAAATGCATTGGAAGTATGTGACGCCATGTTGCAAAGGCAATCAATTCAAACAGACTTTGTTCTACTACTTTACAAAGCTGATGCTCTCCTCTGTCTTGGCCGTTTAGAAGAGTCCAAATGGACAATGGATCAACTCAATAATATGAGTGTTGTTGAAGAGAACAAAGAACTTCACGTTCAAGTCCTCAACAACTATGCCATCTCCTTAGCATGCGATGGAAATATACATGGGGCTATTCAGCAACTGAAGGAATGCTTACGGCTATACCCAACTTGTTTACATGCAACATTTAATTTGACTTTACTTTTGTGGAGGAAAAATGACAAAGTTGCAGCGTGTGTTTTATGGCTCGAAGCTTTTTCAAAACTACCTAAAGACACCAAATATGAAAAGCCAAAGGCTCATGTACCCTCAAGAAGCATGGGAAAATTAGATCCAAGCCAAGTTGCTGCAGTCGATCGAATGGTCCACGCGTATTGGAACCAAGAATCCAAACATCAAGCTATCAAGCGAGCTCTAGAAATCAGCCAACACTTTGCAGATGTGACCAAAGCAAAGAACTCGAGTTATTCAACGTAATAGCAAGTCTAAATAACAAGTCGAAATGTGACGTGGCAATTACAGTGTAATTCTCGAAATGAACATCAGCGAAGTAACTGATCAGTCAAAAGTGCAACAAAATAACTACGAAATTCGCTTAAGGTTATACGTGGTCAAGAATGTCACGCCAAGGTTCACTTCAGCCACTTTATCGGCATCTAATTGCAACAAGAAAGCTACGTCCCGATGCAGCTCAAGACGCTGTTGTTAATCATTTGCACAAGCTTCAGAAACGATTAACAAATTATGAATTGCCATCGCCGGTTTGTTTTTTGTTGATATCCAAAATGACTTTATTGTTGTGTAGGATCATGGTGCTGTTCGTGTACCTCGAGGTTTGTATCTATATGGACAAGTGGGTACAGGCAAATCGATGTTGATGGATCTATTTTTTGAAAATTTGGAAAGTAAAAAGCGTCGTGTTCATTTTCATGCTTTTTTACTTGAAGTTCATCGACGAATTCATGAAAGAAAGCAAGAACATCTTACATTGTATGGTCGATCTGCTCATATTGAATTGCAGCCAGAACGTGATATTATCAGTCTTATTGCTCGAGAAATTGCACAGGAAAGCCCTGTTTTATGCTTTGATGAATTTCAGGTCTTATGGTACTTAAAAATTTATTTACATCATTGATCAGGTTATTGATATTGCTGATGCTATGATCATGCGAAAGTTCTTTGGTACACTTTTTAATCAAGGCACTGTTATGGTGGCTACATCGAATACACATCCACAGGTAATCAGTATGTACGCATTTAATGTACTTAGTTTGCATAGAATTTATACCCAGATGGAGTCAATCGTGAATATTTCTTACCTTTCTTGGACTTGCTGCAGCAGCATACTAAAGTTATTTGCATTGATTCGACTACAGATCATCGCCGTCACGAAAAAGTATTTTAGTCAACTTGTTGGAGATTTACTTTGTATTATGTAGGCATTGGATGAGACTTATTTATCGCCCTTGACATTATCAACACAGCAACAAATTAAATCAATTGTTCAATCGGTTCTTCCTAACAACGCAAAACTCGTACCACAAACTAATTCTGTCATGTGGGGCCGAACAATCCGTGTGATGGGTTATGACAACATTGTGTGCCTCGTTGATTTTAATGAGCTTTGCAACACTGATAAAGGGGCTGCAGACTATAAAGCGTTAGCAGAAGCTTATCGAACTGTTGTTTTGACAAACATCCCACAACTTACAATTCAAATGCATAATCAGGTATGTAAATTCAGACTTTATCAAACTTAATCTGTACTTTTAGGCCAGACGATTTATTACACTTATTGATGAGCTTTATGAAAATCGCGTAAGATTACTTTGTTCAGCAGCAGTGGAACCCGATCAATTATTTACTTTTGAAGATGCACCAGCACCAAGTAAAATACCTCAAGCAGAAATGGATGCATTAAAAAAGGCAAACGAAGCAGCTGGAGCTCCTGCTTTTAGCTCATGGGATGGACCTACTGGAGCATTTGAAAATGATCCCTCAAATGAAAACCCAGTCAAAAATATGAGCTCGTTGACAGATTTACTCTATGCTTGTAAACGTGCCGTGTCTCGTCTTCATGAAATGCGAACAAAAACATACCAAATGCGATCTCTTGAAATTGAAAAGTAATACATTGCATTGTTACATTGTTATTATACTAAGTTGGACAATACGTGATCAAAAAAACTTCATTATCAGGGCAGTCTTTCATTTTGAGGTCATCGGTGGGATATAAGTATGCTCCAGGACAATTATCTTGAAGGCATTCAACAAAATGACAATTGCCACCTGCCGGGTTATCATTATATACTGTCGGTAGTATAGAAACTGGAACATTGTAGCCGTGTATACCACCAGCCATTTGAACACATTGTGACCAACTTACACCAGTACTACAACCAGGAGGGATTATACTGATATCGTACCACAATTTTCCAGCCAGCTTAGTCATCTCGACTAGTGTTGCCTCAGCTACACGATTGTGTCGAAACATTGTGTTTTCTCCCTCGTAAAGGGAATGAGCACATTGACCATTTGTGCTAAGGGTGCATATAAGTGTGTCGACTTTGTACAGATTAATCGTATAAGGGCACAAGTTTAAGAAATTAAGCGTCGAAGTTAGGGATGCTGGTGTTGGAGCTGCAGTTGGTACTCTTGTTGTTGGCGTAGGCGTTGGTGCAGGTGTTGGTGCAGGTGTTGGTGCTGGTGTTGGAGTATTTGTAGGCACAGGTGTTGGCGTTGGTGTAGAGTTTGGCTGTGTTGTTTGGTTTACTTGTGAGGATAAATTTGTGGTATTTCCAGCAAAAGCTGCTGCTTGGGGTGTATTAGTTGTTGATTCTGTTGTCAACTGAGGCGTTGGTATTGGTGTTTGTGTCGTAGATACATATTGCTGAGAAGGGTTATTTGTTGTATCGTCGCTGGGGGTATTGGAATCCTTGGTTGAGCTGTGTGAAGTTGTGGCTAACCCAATGGATAGCCCAATAATACTTCCCACAACCACAGCAACAGCAACTAGTAAAAGACAGAGTTTCCTACGGATTAAACGCACACGTTGACTTTCAGCAGCAGCTTTATCATCTTCGTTCATTGGAGTTGCAAGTTGCACCATGCCATCCCAAATTGAAGTACGTTGGCCTGTCGGTTTAACTTTGTACAGTCCTGAAGCATGGGCTTCTGGAGGTACAAATGCTACAATTTGGTTTGCATTCACAGCAGGTGAATCGGTATCACCGGCAGACGATGCGTTGGGAATCGAATCCATTGCAAAATGACAATCAGATTGAAGTACTAAGTTTAGCGATTGTTTCTAAATATGGCAATAAAAGGCAGACGAAAATATAGTTGAGAAGAAATCCTCTATTGAAATAGCATGTTGTATACAGTCGCGAGTAGGAAATGAAATCGTTAACTTTGATTCCAATTCCAAGAAGAAGTAGAAAAGCTTTATATCGTTGCAGCAAATGATTCATACTTTTAGTATTAATAAATAGTATAGGATTTATACAACGATCAACTTGATAGATAAGTTACGTGAAGCTTGAATGTGTTTGCAGCTATCACACATTTCACCCATGGCAATTTCAGATGACTGTAGTTATTTAAGCCCAAGGGACAACCAAAACTTTATTAAAAGAGATAATGAACAAGAAATTTGCTCCAAAACAATACCATGAATTATCAAGTCGGCGATGGTTCTGATTCATTGCATTCCATTTCAACAAGTAAATTATTGTGTGGGTGACTTTAGCATAATTCTTCTCTATTCTATCTTCCTTTTTCAACATTCGGGTTCAAATTGGGCAAGATAATTAATGCTAAGTAAACTGGTAAACATGGTGAATGTGCGATGAATTGGCATCATTTATGCCGGCACCAGTTGAAACCAATTATTTATTAGTACCTGCTTATGAGCTTGCTTGTTTACTACTAGTTAGATGCAATTTTGGTAATTTACATTCTTCAATATTCCTACTACTACCCTTCTAGAACGACAACAGCTATATAAATATGGTTAACACATCTTAAATAAATAATACTATCGAGTACAAGGTCCTATCATGATACTGTACGTAGTCATATATCTACATCATATTTGTAAAAGTAGTAGATTTATTGAGTAGAATAGTCATGAAAACTTGGTGAAAAGGCGCCATTTTGAAGACGCTATCGTTCGAACATTACTTTTCGTCCACAATGGTGTGTACGGCTGCAGGAGCTTTAGGTAATTAGCATGTAAGACTATAGAGAATATTTAAATATCGAGTAGCTACAAGCCTGGCTGTGGTGTCAACAATCATGCTATTTCTTGGTTTAATGATCCCACAATGGTCCTATGTTGAGACCACCGCTATACTACCATCTCCATTATCCATCTCGACGTATTTAACTCCATCAACAACGACACTCCATGTTGGAATCTGGGGAGTGTGTCTTGAAGTAACTAATAATCGATCAATAAGTGATCCTTTCGATCCTAATGCCTTATACACTTGCGGCAGTCTGTATGATAAAACTATTGTACAAGTCAATTGCACTAATGAAAGAGGACTTATTGATGTCAGCTGCACAACCTTACAGTCATGGGAAGCTCCAAATTCACTCTGTGGTTATCGAAAAGAGCACCATTGGGAACATTTAAATTGGCATCAATTGCTTCATCCCAATGATACCATTGCTCAAGACATTAATTGGTACCTAAACCTTACGTGTGGAAATAAAGGGCACATTGTTGTTGGCACTGCAGTTATGACAATGACGATGTCTGTAGGATTTACTGTGCTACTTTTAATCGAGACTATCTTGTGTTTTTGTTATTGTATGAAAGGGTACTTCAAAGCAACTTTGTACTTTGGGACGTGTGCTTGCATATTTGGTTTGTTTTTACTCGGTGTGTGGCGTACTGAAGTTCCAGCCAACTCTCATTATGCGTCAACTATTTATTTTGTCATGACTGCTTTGCTTGGAATTGCTTTGGCGACTTATATATCGACAATCCACCGTGATTTTATATTTCCACCAAGTATTCGTGCAAACAGAGCTTCAGTCGTGCATGGGAATGTTTACGTTGATTGGAAAACAGGCATGCACATTCTTGTAGAAGATGATGAAGTTGTACTTGAAGTGAGACCACAAGAAGCTGTATAGAGCCATTCTCAATGTTTGTGTATTGCTGTTGTCGAAGTTAGTAATATTGGTCAACCAGAACTTCATGTACACTTTGAGTTACGTAACTTAGAGGAATCATGATAGTATTTAGCACATTAACCAACAGGGCCATTCGTGCCAGCTCCTTTCTTGACACGTTTTTCGCGATTGATGACAAGTCCAACGAGTTTTTTCCGCATTGCCCGATCAATAAGAGGTTCATCAACGTTATCTATCATAGGCATTGCGTCTTCGTTATCTTTAGTACGAAGGTCTCTAGTCCATGTTCCAGGTATATCTTGAGGCATTCTTTGACTGTGCCGTAATATTTTGGCAACTTTGGATGCTTTGGGTTGTGTCTTTGGTCGAACCTACATATAAAATTAAGTCCCGTCAAATATACTTGGTATACTCTAATGTTGGCCTGCGAGTTATCTGCAGTGGAAACTCGTAGAATGAAATGTTCTTCTGTCTCGTTGGGTGAAGGCTGTGTTTGATGATGGGATTTATTGTCATTGGCATTGTTGCTACTGCCGTGTCCACCATTGACAGTCTCAGATCGATGAAGTTCATGCTCAGCTTTTTCTCGGTTAATGACATCCAGAATTCGACTTAGCTTTTGTTCAACCTATGCACAAGATAGGACATGAAAATTACTACAGTCTTATTCACCATGTGAACAAGGTCTGTTGTTGAAATCTCATTAGCTTTGTTCAGATCTAATTCGTTTTCGAGTTCCATGGATCCATGAACTGTATTCATTTTGGCCATGCATTTTAGCATGCAAGACCGAAAAGCATCGAGCTACAAAAATTAAAATTTGGTAGTGATGTATATTGTACTAAAACATTGGATCTGTTGCATCGTTCTTGTAAAGCAGATACATTTTTTTCGATGTCTTTGAGCTTTTCAGCTGTATCATCCATTTCTTGATAAACTCCCCGCGTATTCATAGTAGCTCCTCGTAGTGTTGTGAGCTGTTCTGAAAGTTGTTTATACTGCTCTCTGAGCTTTCGCATTTTAGCATCAGCAATGGCATGCTCTTCCTTGAGATTACGAAATGTTTCATCTCTTGCCACGTATTTGGAAATAATTTTATCTATATCGTTTGTTCCAGCTGCCTCACTTAAACGACGCAAGTCGGCCTACTTCTAATTTCATGGTTGCACCATCATGCAATTTACCTCGACCATAATGAGCTTAGCGTCTGTTTGCATAAGTTCTGCTTGAATTTGTGTAAATTGGGCACTTTGCACTTGACTTTCTTGACGAAGTTTTTTCGTCTCACGTGCACTTTGCTCCCCAGAAACATTTTGCGCCACTTTACGACGATTAACTTCTCGTTGCTCCATAAATTCTTGTTTTTTTCTCGTGCTTTCAATAGCAAGTTCCACATCATCTATCGCTCGATTGTTTTCATCTCGTAGATCACTCAATTGCTTTATTAATTTTTTCTGCATGGTTTCTGCACTGCATTTTTCTTGCTAAATCGAAAAACTCAAGATTCACAAGCGCAAACACTATGTACCCGAGCAGTCTGTAATGACATGGAGCCTGCAACGTAGTCATTATTCAATGAATTCAATTCTTTTTCTTTTATTGTCGTCATTTTTTTCGATTCTTGTACCTAATGCCCATTGCAGCCTACACTTATATCATGTTTTACCTCAAGAGCAAGTCGTTGAATCATGTGATTGTACACTCCACGATCCGCAAGCTCATCTTCCAATTTATTCTCAATCAACTACTCCCATCATCCATCTGCACACTCTAAATATCCTACCGCAGCACGGTTTTCCAAGTTGACTGCTTTCGTTTGAAAAGCCATTCCATCCATTTTTCGACTCGAAAGTGTCATTGAAGCATCTTGCAGTGCTTCTTCCAATTTCTACCATATCCATTCCATTCGCCTCCATCCTCTTTATATCTTACCTTAATCTCTGCTTCTTTTCTCATATTGTTATTGTGAATCGTATCATATTCCTACATACCATAAACTTCAACTCACATAGATCCTCGTACCCGTCGATACCCCGCAACATCATTTGCTTCTCGATCAATCATTTGCAATTCATCTCCCAGTCCAATACCAAGTGTACTCAAGAAAGACTGTACTGATGGTGCCGTCACTTTGCTATATATTCCATCAATTTAGTCTTTTCTATCAGATCTCGTTCATTTCTTACCCTTTTGGAGTACTTTTCTTCGGAGACGCAATACTCGTGCCTGCATCCACTCCCTGCAACCATCGCTGACGGCCTCCATACGTTCCTCGTGTTCGTTCTGTCTGTGAACCATCCATCGGCATCTCAGACCGCGACTCCCCGTCGTGACTGTCCATTCCGCGGCAAAAATATAAATGACGTTTCATGAAAACTGGCTTTCCCGCGCAAATTGGACACTTAAATCTTCCCGCGCACATTAGTACAAAACTTGCCACGCAAATTGGACACGCGCGGCCATCAAGAGCGCCGAGGAAGGACGAGACTACGAATATGGCTGCATTGATACGAAAAATATGTTGATCAATGGTGAGGGTTGGGGTACGAGCATCCGGACTTGGATTTGTGGTCGAGTAAACGCACTATTCGTTCATGTGGCGTCAGTTGAGCAAGAAGAGCGTACGTGGGTGCCGTCGGGCGAGTACGAACGCGAAAACTTCAGCATCAGCACCTCCTGTTAAGCCAGAAGTAAATGCATTGCCTAAAGCCGTGCCACAAACGAAGCAAGGTAGTGGAAATGCAGTGTATGGCGTGTTGTTCGCAACAGTGACAACTGCAGTCGGCTGGGGCGTGTACATTAAGCAGAATCCACATTTCAATCCAGAATTTGTCAAGGATAACCAAGCATGGTCAAAATTCCGTGAATTTGTGCTCACGACAGTTCCTCCAGTGCAAGTATTGCCGGAAAATGTTGTTGTCAAGACTGTAGAAAAGAAGGTGGAAGCAAAAGTGCCCGAAAAGAAAGCTTCTGTTGTGGAAAAGAAAGCTTCTGCTGTAGAGAAGAAAGAAGCAAAGGAAAATGTGCAAATTGCCA
>JNBS01004972.1:0-11434 GCA_002081575.1 Thraustotheca clavata
AGGTTCATCATCAGCAGATTCATCGTCCACGTTGAGTTGTTCATTCACACTGCGAACAGCTGAATGAACTTTGACAATCTTGTATTCATCCTCAGCTTGCTTGACCAAAGACACAACAATGCCACTCTTGACTGATTCTTTTCGGCGTGTGACTCCTTTCACTGTAGATGTCTTCTTGAATCGTTTGGCAGATTTCTTTGATGCTTCAATTGGTGCATCGTCATCTTCATCGCCATCCAAAAAAGGATGGTACATGAGAGCACTTTCTACTTCATGGTTTCGTCGACGTTTAGGTCGTTCAATCACTTCAAGCCATTCAGCAGCAATTGATCGTACGTTGACTGCTTTCGACACTGGTCCACGAACTTTCAGTTCAATCAAAATTGAAAGAATTTGGTCAGCATCAGCGACTTGGCCACCTTTTTGTCGTTCCTTAACAAGTTGCCGGGAAAGATCTCGTAGTGTTGTCAAAAAGGTCTTAATTTCTTCCACTGGCGCAGTCATAAGAGATCCATTTTCAACTTGCGAAGCAAGCACTTGCACCTGCTTTGGCCCGAGAACCTTTTCCCAAAAGTCCCCATCGTTAAAATCAATTGTCGAGTCTGATGTTTCTGCTGTAAAACTAGCCTTGGAGAAAGACAAAGCTGGTGCTCCACCATTTTCTTCCGACGTGTCTCCAGTCGTGGGATCGTATCGGATAGTACGACTCGAGCTCAAGAGGTGATCAATGTCAAGTTCGTTGATTTTGACGTTTTCGGGATCTTCTTCGTCGTTGTTCATAATAGCGTAGGCGCCGTAGCGAATCATCATTTCGACCTTATCTTTGTCGAGGCTCATAAGCGACATCATGTTGCTATCGTCGCTTCCATCAAAATCCTTGCGAACACCGCCAGTTTCGAACACGGCATGATGCATACCAAGCTTCTTGCTTGCAATTTCAAACATTTGAGCTTCGTACGTCTTCTTTGTCACAAGTCTACAAATTTATGAATAAACTATCAAAATCAAATAGTCAAATACCGATAAATTCGCACAGCTTGGGTTTGACCGATACGATGGCAACGAGCAACAGCTTGAAGATCGTTTTGAGGATTCCAATCACTGTCAAAAAGAACGACAATCGATGCTGCAATCAAGTTAATACCAACACCACCAGCACGTGTACTCAACAAAAACACAAACGTATCCGATTCCATGTCATTAAAACGATCAATGGCAGCTTGACGAGCATTACCAAGAAGAGCACCATCAAGACGTTCAAAGGTGTATTGGCGGGTGTGAAAGAAATCCTCCAAAATATCAAGCATAATCTTAAACTGCGAGAAAACGAGTACTTTCTTCTTTTCAGCACGGAACTTGGCAAGCATTTTTTCCAACAAAACTAGCTTTCCACTTGCTTGAATCATCAAACGAGTTCGTTCAAATTCAGTATGCACGTGTTGAAGTTCTTTTTGCTCTACACCACGAATCAAGAATGGATGATTGCAGCACTTGCGAAGCTCCATTTCGACATTCATAAGGTTGGCCACAGCAATGTTTGAACCTTGATTCAAGTAAGCACGATTGCGTTCAAAAATAGCACGATAGTATTTCTTTTGCATTGTTGTAAGCTCGACATCAATAATCGTTTCTTCCTTTGGTGGAATACTCTTTTCGACATCTTCTTTGACACGACGAAGCATAAATGGACGAAGCTGTTCATGCAACGAGGCAACTTGTTCAGCTGTATTGAGTTCACCATAGAGTTCATAAAACATCTTTTGACTTGGAAACTTTTCAGGCTCAATAAAGTTGAGCAAGCACCAGAGTTCAAACACACCATTTTGCAATGGAGTACCAGTCATGAGAAGACAAGAGTCCCATGTAAATTGACGCAATGAGGCCAAGAGCTTAGCATCACGGTTCTTTAATTTGTGGGCTTCATCAATCACAATATAGCGCCAGTGGATTTCTTGGAGAAATTCTGCATCAGCCATTAAGGTTTGGTACGACGTGATAAGAACATTAAACTTGTAGATGCCTCGTCGACGATATCCATCGTTTTGGTTGTAGTAAAATTCATGTTGGCGGATAAAAGCACGAGTTTCACTACCACCTTCCGAGTCGTGGTACACAATACAATTCATACTTGTCCATGATTCAATTTCTCGTTTCCAATTACCAAGTGTAGCAAGTGGAGCTACAACAAGGAAAGGACCACGGATATGTTCATGCTGGCGAAGATGCTCCAGCATGACTGTAGCTTGAATTGTTTTGCCAAGACCCATTTCATCAGCAAGAATGCAGTTTCTTCGATTGTACCAGCAAAAGACCATCCAATTCAACCCTTCAAGCTGATACGAACGCAACGTGTTGGCATCGTTGTACTTGGGGGTTTCTTGATACTTGGCCCAATCTGTTGGCTACACCATTGATGAGCTCACGCAAATTACTTGTTCCTACCGGTGGACGAACATCTTCAAAGAAGGAACGAGGGGCATTTTCAATCATTGGAGGATGGTTGTAGCGATGGAATGTAGCAATCTTGCGATCATCCGTGACATCTTCAGCCCATTCCCATGTACAATCAGCGTACGATAGATCACGCCATTTAATCAAATATTT
This sequence comes from Thraustotheca clavata, assembly GCA_002081575.1. Classification (NCBI taxonomy): domain Eukaryota; phylum Oomycota; class Saprolegniomycetes; order Saprolegniales; family Achlyaceae; genus Thraustotheca; species Thraustotheca clavata. The sequence continues at coordinate 2,605 of JNBS01004972.1, forward strand.
GACTCCATGACGCATTACAGTCTCACCGTTTGGTTGAATGATCGGCTCCGTGACATTTTGCATCATGTCCAAAATGCGATCAATTTCAAGATATGCAGGAGGGAAGTAGGAAGTATTTTCTTCTCGCCGATCTGTCGGGTTGAGTCGAGCAAGTTCGACTTCTCGAGCATGCTTTTGTAGATAACGACGCATGCGTAAAACAGCTCCTTTGCCATGAGCTTCCATATCAGCTGTGGTCATCCACGTTGTGTGCATGTACGAGGCTTTTTTCCACTTGATAAGGAATTCCATAGTTTGTACACGAGGATTATTTGGATCATCGCAAAAGCGCATGCCAACAATTTTGTCCATGGCATGTTTGTCATCTTCTTCTTTCTGGGCAGCTTCTTCTCGTCGGCGCTTTTCTTCTTCGACATCAACATCTTCTCCTTCATCTTCAGCCACTTCACTGTACCGCTTCTTTTCTTTGCCTTGGTTACGACGAGATCGTCGTACATCCTAATCAAATTAAGTTGATATGCTAAGTACAATAATAATACCGCTGGTGGTACATATTTTTTGGCTTCATAAGTTTCATAATCTTCCCCAGCGTCTTCGTCTTCATCGGATTCATCTGAACCAACCTTCTTTCTACTGCGTTTAGGACGAGGACGACCAGCTTTCTTTGGACGTGTAGGAGCTTCATCCATAAATGTCTTTTTACGAGCACGATCTCGCATTTGGTTAGTAAAATCTGCAGGCATGTGGCCTTTTAATGCAACCATTAAAAGTTCATTTGGAATGCCATTGCCACTTGTACTAAATTTGAATACCATAATTTGTGCCCGAAGTTGTTCTTTTTGTTCCACTGTAAACATGGCGTGAAGAATGGTTTTACGCATTGGTGGTTGCATAGGCATTTGCATTTGTGGTGGTACAGTGTTTCGGCAAGCAGGATGCATATATTTAAGTGCTCCTTGGCCATAAGTGCGTAAAATATACGTGTTGTATGCCTGGGCAGCAAGGTACTCTGAGGGGTATTCGCCCAAACTTTGAATACGATTTTGTTGCGTTTTAATTTCAGCCGTCCATCGTCCAGGTGCATGATACCGAACACCAAGATAAGCTTCACCTGGTGAATACATTTTTCCACTTGTGCCTGATCCATTGGGAATTACATCACCAAAATATCCGTTTCCTTCTGGGCGATTATGTCTTCGAAAACGTAATGTAGCTGGGGCTTCCGATTTGAGTAATGGCACCACTTTTTTGAAGTCATCTGCAGTTTGAAGTACAATACCATCGACAGCAATTAAATCATCGCCAACTTGAATCATTCCACAAGCTTCTGCAGGTCCCATGACACCAGGTTGTGGTTGACGAAATCCCAAGACTGAAATTCCTCCCAATTTAATTCCCATATTCATACAAAGTCCATACGTTCCTTTTTGTAATAAGACTTCAAATTCATACGATTGTGGAAATTGCATTGGTGCTCGCATTTGTGGATTCGTCATATTCATGTGCGAAGGGTGTTGAATTGTAGGTAATTGCCCAAATCCTTGCGGTGGGTACCCCATGCCTCCCATTTGCTGTTGTGGATACATGTTTGGTTGGGCCATGTGCATACGATCAGCCATCGGATTGCCCATGTTCATCGCCATCATCGGATTCGTCGCCATGGGTGGCATGTACCCCATGGGCATTTGCATTTGTGGTAGTTGGTTTGGCATCGCATTCATCGGCAACGTCGGTACTTGCATTGGTGGATATTCCTGCGCGGGGGCCACAGTACCATCACCCGAACCTTCGTTCCAGCCATAGTTTCGACTCACCGGCGATGGTTCCAACGAAGCAGACTCTGCTCGACCAAACGAAGCATTTGATGACGTTGGAGTACCCTCTCTAAGCGGCACGAACGCGTGCGATCCCGCGGCAGCATCGATCGGCGGCTGGTAGCCTCCTCCTTGTTGCTGCTGTTCCATGGTGAATGGCGTAGTGGTCCAAAATAAAAAAATAATGCATTCAATTTTAAAGCATACAAATTTCAAGATAGTTTTTTTGCCGATCAGATTCTTACCATGCGTTTTTTAATTTTCATTTCTAATTTATTACGACAACTATACATTTTGACCATATACAATAAAATTAAATAATTAAAAACACATTTAAAAATTCATTTCTTTTTTCAACAGACAATAAAAAAATAACCAATCACAAAACTGAAACAGCTATATTTGAAATTTGTATGAAAAAAAGAGCGCCAACGTGTTCATTTGAAATTTTACCATGAACAAAGCAAGTCATTCTTCAATAGATAGACACAATGTCAAGACAGGAATGGAATACTGTAAGTAAAGAAGGATAGATATCGTTTATGCGTATTAAGAGAGTGTCATGTGGTATCTATGAACATTGCATATTGGTCTTTATGTGGTCAGATCCGATGCTAAGGTGATGGTATGTACATTAGTCCACCTGATTCTGACCTGTGGGAGCACGTCGAGGATCGCAATGTGTGTGATTTGGATACTGCCAATCCTGAATTCATATCTAAATTCAAGTGTGTGAGACAGAATACATGGGTTCCATGTCATATATTGTCGAAATTATCAAAATAGTTGCTTATAAAAGTCACTACCAACGATGAGGAAAAGGCCAAATATCAAAATACGATCGATTCGTTTGAGTTTGCAAATGAAAAAGCGTGGGATGATTTACTTTGGGTGCAATTCTTTTAGCCATATCCTTTGATTCTTCTTTCATGGTTTCGATAGTTTTTAATGCATTTTGCTTGAATGTACTATTTAGTGGTAAATGGCATGGAAGACGATTATTTTCTGATTTGATGCCCAACTGACAAGCAGCTATAGCATTAGAAATGTCACCAACTGCCGTATAAAGTAAACTTAAGGAATAACATGCTTGAGGATATGTTGTATGATCTTGAGGTGCTTTAGAGAAATAGATTTCATATGCATCCAAAACAAAACAAATCTTGATCAAATTATGAGAAGAAAGCCAACGTAGACAAGATGCTCGTTCATACCACCATACCAGCTGTTGAGTTGATGTTTTCTTAATGAAAATAAGTGCTTGGGTGAATGATCGAAATGCACCCTTATATTGACCCAAAGTTGCATATGAAGTTGCCAAATATCCATGAAAAAGTGCATTCTTGGGATATTGAATTGTACAATGCAGCCAAAAAGTTACAGGTTTGCAACTACTGATTCCAAGTGCAAAAAGCGCATTTTCATGATCAGGTTCAGTCGTTAATATTTCTTGGGCTACTTTGCATAGTTGAGCCAACTTTTGTTTTGGAATGTCCAACGTTCCCCAATACGTATGGGCGATGTAGACCAATTCAAGTCCTTTATCAAAAACTCCATCATCAAGTGCTTGAAAGGCATCTTTCATCATCGAATATGCAGACACAAAGTCCCACGCAGTCCACGAGCCATTTGCTGCTAACGTTTGCATTTGTCGCATGATATTGTCAAATGCAATTGATAAATGAACTGAAGCTGCTCGGAAATAGCGTTCTAATCTTTCTTCGATACTAATTCTATCAATTGTATACATTTCCTTTTGTTCAAATGCAATAACTTTTTCACCAAGTCCAATTACTTTTTTTGTTTGTAAAAGTTTTTCAGATTCACCACTTTGTTGACATCTTACACGTTTAAGCCATCGTAGAGCTGTCACTTTGTCTCTGGCACATCCATGACCAAGTCCATAACATTGAGCAACAATAAGCATTGCTTGCATTGATCCACATTGAGCTTTTTGTAGTATCAAGTTAAAATCATCTGAACATCCTCGTTGAAGGAAAATCTTCATGTTTCCTTGGGTGTCATCAGCAACTAAGGATGCGACAGGTACAAGCTCAGACACTCCATGTGCCAACACATCATTATCACCAGGATAAAAGCTTTCTTCTTCATGGTAAAATTTCTTGCCCATCACCATATTAGTACAAATTCAAAAATGACATTCCTCTTAAACTTGTCATTTTTTCCATTCCTTCATTCTTTTCTTTCTTCTACAAACGAACTTTCTTTAACTCGTTCATCCATGTGGCCAAACTACAGCTAAAAGAGATACCAAAGTATCAATTTCATCATCATATCAATTTACATATCATTTAGTCATGATTGCCTTTATTGAAATTCAAAATAACTCTAATAACAATCCCAACTGCCAACTATATGTAGTAAACTGTTTAAAAAGCTAATTCATTTCAAACTTTAAGCTTTAATCCTTGATTCAATAGCTATTCATTATTCCATCAATTTTTAATGGTAATGTTGATGCTAGTGATTATTTCCTCGTTAAGTTTATGCTTGTCAATCTGGTTCAGTATTATCCGGATACCAATAATTATTATCTGTTGCAACCTGTTCAGTGCATAGACGTCGTCTACACCACCAGGAACGAGGAACACAATGGGTATATGGAGCTTTTCGATGATATATCTACTGGCTATGTCTGTCGTTTTGGCTCAAGAACGAAGAGAGCTGTCGATACAAAGAAAATTGACTTCGTCCAGCATCGATGTCGTTAATTATATGGGCACACAATACATGGTCGAACTTACAATTGATGGCCATGCATACTCTGTGCAACTTGACACTGGCTCGGCTGATCTCTGGGTTGCATGTACGTACGTCTCGCCATCTACTTGTCAAAGCACATGCCCTTCGGAAGGAATTACCATTACGTATGGCAGTGGCAATGTTTGTGTTGTTCCTAACACAGGATCAATTACCTTGGGCAGTTTATCATTCAATGCCGGCGTGTATGGTATTGGTATGTCTACAAGTGCTTTGGGCAATACAACTCAAGGAATTTTGGGGCTTGCTTTTCCAGGACTTTCATCGTATGGAAAATTTGCAAATCAATCAGCGTATACTGTGTTGCACCTTGAAAGCTTTAGTATGTACTTGACAGCTAAAGCTGATGCTACAGGATCTAAACTTGTGCTCAATGGTGTCGACAGTGATTTGATTTCATCACAAAGTTTGGTTGGAGTTACGATTCCTTTGGCTACTGCTGAAAAAGATTATTGGACTATTAACGTGACACAATTTGGAGTTGAATCATCGGCGGTTTGGACAGGAAAGCCGTGTAGAAATGGTGGGTGCATGGGTATCGTTGATTCCGGTACATCATTTTTATCAATGCCAAAATCCGTGTTTCAACTGGTAATTGTAGTAAACTTATTTCTATTTTAATGTGCTTATTTACCTAGTTTGCAAGCACTTATTTGCTCCCTGGTAATTGTGTGTACAAGAGTGCATACTATGTATGTCCTAAAACAATTTCACTTCCTCGTTTGTCATTACAATTTGGTGAAAATTCATCAATATTTTATTTAAACTCGTGGGATTATTCCCTTGTGTATTCCGAGAATGAAATCATTGTTCAAATTCAAATGACGCCGACAGGCCGACTTGGAGATCGCTGGATCATTGGTGACACCTTTCTTAAAGTCTACTATACGACGTACAACGTAAAAGAAAAGCAAGTAATATTCTATTGCAAAAATGGTCAATGCAATGGAGGCGACAATGTCCTCGACTTCTCTCGTACTAATTCTACTCCATTTTTTCAACATTAACTCTTTCTTTAGCCAAGGCAACTTCATGGGCAATAATTCTTATTATCATTGGAAGTTCACTCGTTGGTATCTCCATCTTAGGTCTTGGTGCTTATTGGTATCTACGTCGACGAGGTAATCTACTAAACTTCTTTGAAATACTAATCACACCATTAAAGCAAATACTCTTGCCAAGCAACAATACGATTCAGCTTGGATAATTGATCCATCTCCCGAGACTTCTCAGCGATACCAACAAGCTCGATGATGGAGTAAAGGCCGGATTAATTTATTTAACTGGGTTCCATTCTGTCCTACATGCTTCTTCTGATGCAAATATATTCTGACCATGTCAACATCAACAATGCTTTCACGAAGGACAACGATGCTACACCTCTTTTGCAAATAGTTAATAGATACCGTGTCGGTCGGTAGAGTGCCATCCCCAATTTCTGTGAATTGTCACGTAGAACGAGTTGCTCTTGTATGACACCTTTCAGTTCACACTGATGGCACCAAATTGCTCACATCAGCAACAATCATCAAATCTAACTTGGAAATACAGTAAATATTGAATTGGAGTAGATAATGAGCCAAGAAGCAACTTTAACTATACTTGAACAAACATAGCCGGTCCCACTATTAATGCCATCCACATCAACTGGTTGAACTACTTGGAACAGAAATATGTTGTCTGCAAAATCAGTTGTGCTGCTACAGACGCATAACTACAGCCACCTTGGCGTACACAATGCTAGTGCTTTTACTGTGTTTTCTGTGCCAAGTTCTTGCATTCGATCGAATAAATCTCCCATTGACACGCCAACCCATTAGCCGGAGGTTAATCAGCTCGGGAGCTACGGTGACAGTACAAAATCACCTTGCAACTCAGTACTCTGTGAGCATTTCAATTGATGGCAATTCATACAATGTGCAAGTGGATACAGGCTCAGCTGATTTATGGGTCGTATGTAGTGCAAAGAAAAATGTTGCTTGTTTGTCAACTTGCCCAACAAATGGCGTACAAATTTATTACGGAAGTGGTAATGCATGCCTTGTGCCGACGGTAGGCAGTGTTCAGCTTGGAAATGTGGCTATTTCAAATGGCATATATGGTGTGGGAATGTCGAATAGTGTGCTGACCAACAGCACAGATACGAGTGGCATTCTTGGATTAGCATTTCCAGTACTTTCGACATTCAACACCTCGAATCAATCATACTTGATAAGCCACCTGGACAGCTTTAGCATGTATTTGACATCAAAATCTGACGAAGAAGGCTCGTCGCTAATTCTCAATGGTGTGGATGAAGATTTAATTAAGAAAAATTCGCTGGTTCCAGTGACGATTCCGATTGCTGTTAACCAAACTTCTCATTGGAATGTCTTGCTGAGTGGTTTTAGTATGGACTCCAACACTACAGCACCTTGCAAAAATACAGCTTCTGGATGTATTGCTGTTGTGGACTCTGGAACTACATTTCTTTCAATGCCACGTTTTCTCTTTAATCAATTTGCTCAAAAATACCTCTTAGCACAACAATGTACATGGCAAACTTCCTACTATGTTTGCTCCAAGGACGTCACTCTTCCTCGACTTGGGTTTACTTTGAACGGAACTACATTTTACCTTAATTCTTGGGATTATTCGATGGTGTATTCAGAAACTCAAATATTGATTCAGCTACAATTAACTCCTCCTGGTGGATCATCGGGTGATCGATGGATTCTTGGTGATACTTTCCTCAAAGTGTACTATACGTCATATCTTGTTTCTCAACAAGCAATTGTGTTCTATTGTCCAAATGGCAATTGCAATGGAGGCACCAATATCCTTGATTTCTCACGTACGTTAAACGAAGGACTTAAGCTAATGATGTATAGGAAAAACAAAAGGTTGGGCTCTCGGCCTCTTTATTGGTGGCGGATGCCTCGTTGGACTTGCCTTGGTTGGTTTATTAGTATATTACTTCAAGAAACGAAAGGGTATGCTGCTATGAAAACAACGAAAATAATAATTTTTGTAGGTCAAACAACTACGCCAGGATACGCGAGCCAAGTAGCTTGAAAACTTAAAGTCTAAATTCAAATATGAGTAAGAATAATGCATACATACTTTATTTAGCTGCTATGCCCCTTTCAATTAAAAGTTGCAGTGTAAATGTACTTAAAGATCTTACCACTGCGGAATATGCTTCTACAACGAAGGTAAATACGCTCACACACGATTAACTGGTAACATATAATAATATTTAACGATTTCAATAAGGATTAAACCATCGTAACATTAAGTAAATCAACATGAAAGAAATTCGGAAGGATTAAATGAATCAATACATGAACAAAATTTGCGCGGCTTGTTCATAAACCACTAAACATGATATCTCAATGCCACAATTTTGCTAAAACAAAATTACCAATAATTTCGGCCGTCTCGTAGGATTGATCAAAGGTAAAGTAAAAAAAATGCTCGTTCCGAAGCTGGTTTTTTGTCTGTCTGTCAGAAATTGACAAGGACAAATCGGGATTCTGGTGTAAGAACAGAATTGTAATTCCCGTTTTGCATAAATCGAGCCAGAAGCATCATTATCATCCCCATTAGTAGTTCCCAAAACCACATGACCCCTGGATTGCTTTGTGAATCTTCAAGTGAATATACTCCCCATGATTAGGTACAGGAAATTCGGGTGTTACCTCAGCCCCAGGAGGTATTAGCATAAAATTGAACGATACAATTCCATTTGAAGTTGGCGTTTATGAATTTTTGCTTTAGCATTAACGTTAGTAAATAAATATCCATGAACCCATCGTTGCGATTGTAAAGCGCTTATACCACATAGGCAATCCACTAAAAAATCGTACATTTCAACAGTGGATAGCTATAAGAGGGGTGGTTTAAAAAGTGTCCATTCTCTCCTGTGCATTTCTGATGGAAAACAAAGGCTTTTACCAACTTCATAAACAAGGAAACCAAGTATGTTCAAAAGTCCAAAAGCATCCATTAAACGAAAAGCATTACATCCTTCCTCAGTCCATGCTAAATCCCCCACTGCAATTCTATTCATCACACCATAAAATATCTGTTTGTATTCGCCATCAATAATAAAACCTTCCTTAAAGTAAAGACACTGAGGAATACAACATCGAGCGCCAGCAAGAGTTGCAAGCACAAATGTTCTTGCATTTTGATTGCTTTACTTGCCAAAAATGATTTTTGTCCCTGAAAATCGCGGTGCAAACGCATTACCA
>JNBS01004973.1:0-10731 GCA_002081575.1 Thraustotheca clavata
ATGAACTTGAGAATCGCCAGTAGGACTCTCAGTTATTCGAGCTGCACACCACACACTACCATTTGATACATGAGCTTCAAAGAGAGAAGAAATCGATCCAACACAAGGAAGTAAACTAGCAATAATCGAGAGCAAATTTGTTTCAATCGCTGACGTGGAAAGCAATTGAACAAAAGTGTGCCAAGCTCTGCATGCTGCAAGTTTAATCGCGACATCAGCTTCATCTTGTAGTGCTAACTTGAGCGTTGCCATGACTTTTGGTACAAATGGATCAAGCATTCCTTTGGTATCAAACATGGCCAAAAGGACTTCTAGGCATTGAATAGAGCGTAATCTACTTGATTTGTGCACAATTTTATTTCCAAGATGTGTCATTAAAGCCAAAAAGTACTGTTGTGGTAAGTGAAATTTCGCACTTGGTGTTTCTTCTTCATGTAATAATTTAGACACTTGGTCAAAAGCATTTCTTGCAACTTTAGATCGTTCACCAGAGAATTCCCAAACAAGCTCATAAAGAAGTCGAAGTGGATTGTACTTGAGCACATCGCGAATACTTAAATCAGGACGAAGTAAATCAAAAAAAAATTGCCACTCACGAATGTTGTTGAGAGATTTTGTACGAGTCATTACCATTTCCTTAACAATTGGTACGATATACTCCCCAAGAAGAGAAGAAATTGATTGTTTGGGCTCGTACTTGGAGCAGAAAAGGTCTAAAAGTGATCGATTCTGATTTAAAATCAAGTGGGGCAATACGTAAGGAGCACATTCCTTTAAGTAAATCGCAACACTAACGTTGCTGCCAAGAAAAGTATGGAGAAATCGCTCTAAGAGCTGTTTGGGTAAGAGCAATTCAATAAGAGCACTATGAATACGCTCAGGATACTGCACACAAAGTTGTTTCCACGACATTTTGTGAGCTTTGACCATGTTATTGAGATGAGTTGTAGCACTTACACCGATTACGGAAGCAGGCGAATGCACTTGCCACATTGCAGCCAAGCGGAATAAATGATAAAAAAATACGTCGAGCTCCAAGGATTTACTTAGAACACAAGCTGAAGCAAGTTTTCCCATTGCTGCAATAGTAGATGCTACAATCGACGCATTGCCATGTTCTAATAGACGATCGAATATGTGGGACATATAATTACTCGTATCAAGTAGCTCATCTGAAGAAGGTTGAGCAGCTAATGCAGCACCAAGGGGTGTGTTGTCTGTGGCATCAGCAAGTAAAAGTATTGTAATATTGTCGATGATAAGATCGCGAACTGAAGCATTTTCATGGCCGATAAGGTTAAGATAGCGCCAAACCCACTCTGGATGAATCTCAGCAATGGGTAGATGCCGAAAGAATGCGATCCATGCTTTAATAGCATCAACGATGACATTTGATGAAGTTAAATGGGGTTCGAAGCGCGACCAAAGCACAGAGAGATGAGGTAAAGGTAATCGGTCATCCACAACACAATTGCATATATTCTGGTGTGTGTTTACAGGCAATTTTAGCCATTGTTGTGTACAAAACAATTGCCCTATCGAACAAAGCACAGCTTTTACAATGTCTTGCGACCGATTTTCTAATAGTGGTAGCAATAACTCAAGTAGAGATTGTTGTGTAGTCTCGAGACGTGCCAAGCCTGAATGAGCCATGACATAAGCGAATAGTGGAGCTGCGTGAATAGCTAGAGCTTGGAGAGGACCTGGGCTTGGAATATTTGCCAATACAAATTTTGCTGGAGCTGTCAATTCCCATGAAGACTCGTGTACACTATGTCCGTAATGCATCCAACATAAACCATATAAATATTGCTCCAATGAAGAACATTCAATCATGTTTTGTACGATAGCTGAATCATGTTTCCCTTGCATCAACGCAACAATATCATGTAATTTAAGTGAGGGAATAACTGAGTTGGCAACATTCATCCTTGTACCAGCTAAGCTTTGAAGAAAGGATGTAATAGGAATTTTAGTCAAGTCTTCGGGTGATAAATAACAATAGAGTAAAAGGCACAACTGAACTGTTGGTGCTCGATCCATAAGGACTTTAAGACGATCAACAATAAGTCGTACCATGCTACCTTCTTCTTTGGTCATTTGGGATGTTGCACGTAATGGAAGTAAAATTTGACATCCAATTTGACAAAGGCTGTCGTCATAAATGAATGCAATTGTCAAGTGAATCCAAGCTAGTAAAGGACTTAATTGACGGCTGCGAACTCGATTGACTAAATCGGCAATATTTGTTGCTTGAAATGTTTCACTTCGCTTATATCGCTTGGACGATGGACTAGCTGGGTAGAATTGATGAATGGCTTTTTCACCTTCTTTCCACAAGGATGCAATATTTTCATTTAAGATGTTTCTCATTGTCAAGACTAATTCCCGACGAACATCAAGTTGGCTGATATCCGATCCTGCAGCAAGATCAAGCAATAATTGCAATGCTCGATCTTCGTTCATCGGAAAAAATGAACGTATGAGGCAAAAGCAAGAAGGATACAAATCCACAAACTTTTTTAGTAGAATTCCTTGAGTAAAGCACTCGAGTGGATTCCAAAGCATTGGCATAACATGCAATGTAATAGCTGCTGAAATAGCTTCAAGAACTGGAATTGCTTGTCGTATACAATCTGGATCATTTCGAACTGTGAGCACTGATGATAGAAATGCTCCAAAGATTTCTACTTTAGCGTGTTGAGGAAGCAGTGTTTGAGTGATCATTGTCTGGAGTAAAGCACATAAGCAGGCAACAGGAGGATTTTGCCCAAGTCGTTCAACAACTACACGTCTAAGCAATGTGTAGCTTGTATGATGACTGATATGTGTTGGAGAATGGCTTAATAATCCATTGGCAAAGGCAAGAATTCGAGTCTGAAAGCTTATAATGCTTGATTTTGATGGAAATCGCAATGGTGGTACAATAAGTTTGCCAATATCTGCAATACGTTCTGCATGCACATCAGCGGTGGGAATGCAGCACATTTTAACATTATTCACCATCGTATCAGCGTCTTTACGAATATGAACACTTGTGTTCATAAAGCAATAAATATCAATCGGCAAAGCATCCGATATATTTTCAAGGCCAGAGGCAACATTTAAATCATCCAAAAGCAGCGAAATGTCATAAAAGAGATGTAAAAACACTGCAACATCACTTTGTTGCATTAAAAGTGCTAATTCAATGCAAACATCTATCAATTTATCATGTAGCTTTGCATAATCTGTTTGTGACAGAAATTTGAGCAAGTAAAATAGGATTGTAGCTGGTGCTTGAAATGCCACTGAGTAGTACGGACAGATTTCATTCTTCAAAAGCAGCAGTAGCAGCTTGCATAGTGGTTCTAGCTTCTTTATTGCTTCGTTTGGCCTCTGGCCATTAATGTTGCGCATGATTTTAGGTAGCAATTTACGTGTTTTGGTCTGAATCGCGTAGCAAAGCTCACCATCAGCCTTGTCTGTGTCTGTAGATCCTGCAGAAGAGTTCGTAGATAGCAATGGGTGGCAGCTATCGCGATGAGCGAGCATCAATCGAAGCACCTCATCGAGGTTGTCCATAGCTACGATTAATGGGCAGTGCTAGTTTCGCTCAAAGGAGCACCAATTTCGTAATAGGTGCGGGTACCATAATGCCCACATGATGTAGGTTTAGGTGCGTTTTGTACTGTTTTTTAGTGCTTGTTTTAGTCATTTTGGTGCTCTTTTTTAATAGTTGATTGAAATGGACAAACGGAAGCGCCGAGCTACAGGAGACTCTTTGACCAAGAAAACAAAGTTAAATGCTTCAACAAAGCCCATTACAGCGTTCTTTCAGAGAAGCACAGCACCTACTCTATCGAATAATGCTGTTTTGAGCGAAAAAAGGGAAAAAAAATCATCAGAAATGAAGCAGGAAGTGGAAGATATCGACAGCGATATTGACAATAAAGCAGAGAACGTTGTACCAAGTAAAGAGAAATTGCTGCTGCAGAGCTCAATAGCTGATGGATTCTCAAAGCAAACGATTGCACAGACAAAACCAATTCGAAAGATTCCCGTTGGGTTTAAATTGCTCATGATGCGTGAACATCGAGGGATTTTACGACAAAGTGAAAGACAAATGATGATTAGAAATAGCCTTGCTTCATATATGCCATTGCTTTTGAGTTTACACCCTAATATTCAACCAAATCAATGGATCAGTACAATGGCATTTGACAAAGGTGGAGTCATTCTTGCTACGGGATCATCCAGTGGAACAATAGCTTTGTACGATTTTGATGAATATTTTCATCATCTTTTAAGACAACGCAATGAAAAATCAAATGAGCATATTCCTCTGGAAAATAAGGTCGTATTTCTTATCATAGTTTGATTATATTGATGCTTGATATAGCCCTTATCACGAACTTATATTCCTCCAGTGCATGTAATACAAGCCACGTACGAACTAAAGCGAATAAAGTGGAATCCATGGAACCAAGTACAATAAATCATTTCTAATTGCTTTCTACGTTTTGTAGGATGAAATAGCGTGTTCGTTTGCCTCACGCAATGAAATATACCTGTATGATTTGAAAAAGCTTCCTCGAAAGCCATATCGAATACTTCGCTCAAATAGCCGTCCATCTTCAGGCTATTATGATATTTTATACACAGCTAAAGGTTGGTATTTAATTTGGATTGAGCTAAACACTTTATTAGGTCGTCAAGTGCATGTAATTGCTGGTGATACTGATGGATTTATTCGTATGTGGGATACCAACATTGCTACTAAACCAATATGGACATTATCACTTCCTCGAGATCATGGTGCATCCAACACAATTGCTTTGTGTGCATATGACCAACATCTTGTTGTTGGTACTGAATGTGGATGGATTCATGTACATGATACTATTACTTCTTGGACATCACTTTTGTAGGTTTACGATATTGCCAATATTATTGTTCCAGCTCTAGCACAAAAAGGAGTTCCAAAGCGTGTTTCTACTCTCTTCATGCTCCCATTGATGCAAGGTATGATGTGAATTTAGCTGCTCAATACATAATTAACATTTAGATTTGTTTGGAAGTGATATGATGCAACTTGGTGGATTTGGTATTGTATCCATGCAATTAGTTCCTGGAACTAAAGCAGAAATGGTAATTCAGCTACGTAATGACTGGATTATCGTGTTTGATGCTCTTGAAAGTCGTATTCTCAAAGTGCATACTGTCATTCGGCGTATAAATGCATATTTAATATCTTGGATTAACTCATTTCATAGAGCTCAATAATATGGTCAAAGAAGATCCAAATATTTCATCTTCAGGTACATATCTCTGTCAAATTGACAGTCTCAATGTGTCCCAGATACCGATTTATTCTCTCAAAATAATCACACAATGGATTCAAGACTTCAAAGACGATACGAATCCTCATACTTGCGACTACATCGGTGTCAAGGAAGCTTCATTTTCGATGATGCAGCTTTTACAACTGGCTTTACCGACGATGAACATCTTTACTTCCTAGGTTCTTCTTATATTGTCATTAATCTTTCCTCACATGACGACAGATATGCACACACCAAATTATGGTGAACGACAACTATCTGTCCCGACTCTTCAGCGTTTTCGTATACCTACAAAGTACATGGTGACAGCAGTAGAAGTCCATCGCGCATCTAACACACTCGTTTGTGGCATGGAAACAAACGAAATTGTCATCTTCAGTCCATCCCCACATTAATCCACTTGTAACTTTGCTATACACTCTTCCATGCATTTCCACTTTTCCTTCTCTCAATCAATCATCAAATCCTTCCTTCTTTACCAAACAATCTCTTATTATTCCTCTTGATTCTTCCTAATGCAGTATAAGCCACGCACACTTTTGACATTGTTGCAAAGGCACAGCATCTTCAGACATCTCCAAACATCCCCAGTAACATCTCCACCTACACAACTGTCTTTAAAACACGTAGCACGGTACAAAGCTTCTCAATTCCTTCATTTTCTTCATTTCCTTCGTCCATTGCGCAATCCCGCCGCCAGCTCATAATGCTGACGCGCACTGACGCTACTCAATCTTATCGGATATTATAGCCAATCAAATGCAATTTTATCCATGCTAATTGCGTCGAGTATGTCTTGACCAATCATAAACACGCTATAGCCACTCGAAAGAATACGATTGGCCAAATGGCAACGTCAGACCAATCACAAAACACATTCTTGTGACATGTCCGGATAAAAAGCAATCGTCCGGATAATACAAAGTAAACAAAATATTTTGTTCATTTTGTAATTTGCACGATGAGTCCACAGCCGAAATCAGCCAAGAACGTTGGAGTCCGAGACCTTGTAAACGGAGGTGTTTTACAATGTGTGGAAGCAGCTACATTGGGTATGCCATTTGAGGTAAGATAAGTTGAAGAAGAGGTGTTTGAAGTGGTGGTTGTAGGTGTGGAAGACGCGTATGGGCCGATACCGCACAGAAACTACGTTGGAAGCATTTAGCAATATTTACAAGACTGGGGGTGCTAAAGCTTTTTGGGCTGGTACTGGTGCTAAGATGGTGGAATCGGCATCGAAAGGAGCTATTCTTTTGTTCTCGAAAGAAGCTATTGCAAACTCGTTGTTAGCTGCTGGAGTTGGCGAAACAGCGACCGGATTTATTGCTGGTGCTGGCGGTGGTATTTGCCAAGTTGTTACGATGGGTCCATGTACATTTTTGGTCACTGCTGCTGTGAATGGTGACAAGAGCATTACAACCACTCAACGTGTCAAGAATGTGTATGCTCATCATGGTATCAAGGTAATAATTTTTTTCACTGCAACTTGGTTCTTATTGTATATATCTATAGGGATTTTACCCTGGCGGTACTGCTATTGCTTTCCGTCAAGCTACCAACTGGGCTTCCCGTCAAGTAAATAATTTTGTTGACTGTAGTGTGAATTAATTTTTATTTAGGGGTTTACTGAAATTATTCGCAACCAATTCAAGATCTTTTTCCATGATGATCCAAATGCCAAGCTTACTGTAGCTCAAGAAGCTGGTGCTGGTGTACTTGGCGGTGCTCTTTCATGCTGGAACCATCCATTTGAAGTTGCTCGTATTCAAATGCAAACTGCTGCTGAACGTGGTGAACCAAAGCAAAACATGATCCAAGTCTTCCAAACTGTCATCAAGGAAAATGGTGTCGGTGGGCTCTTCAAGGGTATCGTTCCTCGTATCGGTTTGGGCATTTGGCAAACTCTTTTCATGGTCACTGGTGCTAAACTCGTCAAGCAAGCACTTGAAGGTGACAAACATTAGAGCATTTTTGTATTATGTCATACAGTCTGTTTACATTCAGAACTTGTTATCTTATCAAAAGACTACTGGCAGCAACCTCGTGAAAGCAATTGGATTTTTCTTGGTGTAGGGCCTTTGACACAGAGTTCATTCGACAAATTGACAATTGGGCATGAATGGTTGACTAGGATAGCAACACGTTCACCAATTTGTGGAGAAAATTCCTTGCCATTAGGCCCATGGGCTACCCAGCCATGCTCTTCCGAGAGCTTTTTAATTTCGTAGCATGTAGCTTCAGTCCCATCAGAAAGCTGAAAGGTACTTGCTATGGGCTCGTCATAAACTTTGTCAAAGTCTGCTTCACGAAACACAAGTCCATAGCAAGAGCTTCCAAAATCACCATTACCACGTACTCTATACACTGTGAACAAGTAGAATTCGATGCAAAAATTATACCCATCAGCAGATAAGACTTTGGAACCAGCATCAATGATGAAATAATGATCATTAGCACTCACAACAGTAGAAATGACTGAAAGAGAAACATTTTGAACATTGGACACACCAGTTCTCACAGGAGTACGATCTTGAAAAATATAATTACCAGGACGTAGCTAAGATATCAAGACTATTAGCTATGGTTCATAAGAATAACAAACCTCGGTAATACCAGCGTAATTTTGACGAGAAAGTTCAGTAGGGGTACTTCCTAAAGAAACAACAGACACAATAGCTCCCATCTACATACAGAAATGAGTCTTAACATAAACAAATGTGTAGTACAGCTTCAATTTTGGCTTTGACACGAAGCATAATAAGCCGTTCAGTCTCACCAAATTGTTCACATTCTTCTCTAGATTTCGCACCATAAGAATGCCCTATAGCATGGTTTATTCATCCAAATAAAGTGATATTTACAAACCTGCATGGGATAGAATGCCTAGAAGCATTAAAGAAGGCGATTGTTGGATAAAAGATACAAGCTCATCAAGTACGGGGCTGGTTTCCTATTGATAAACCTTTATAAAATGACATTTTGTGTTCTTTTTACCTCTAATCCAACACGATGATAGCCAACATCAATATGAATTAATACGTTGAGTATATAATCAAGTTTTTGTGCAGTAGCAGCAGCAATTCGAGCTCCAAACATACTGTCGACAGTCAAATTAAACGAGACATTATTTTCCTGTGCACAAGCAATTGTGCTCTCAAGCTTCTCAGCAACCACAACAGGATACGCCAACGTAATATTTTTAAAGCCAGCATTCATAAAGCGACGTGCTTCTAAAGGTTTCGACACTGTGATGCCTACAGCACCAGCTTTGAGTGCACGTTGGGCAATTTCAATGCTTTTGTGTGTCTTGGCATGTGGACGAAGGTTAACTCCATGGCTAGAGGCACGAGCTTGCATTAGATCAATGTTTCTCTGCAAACGAGCATCGTCAATTGCCACTGCAGGAGTCTCCATCCACTTGGTGTTTTCACAAGCCATGATATTAAGAAATGATCTCTTTTTGTATCCTAATTGACTACAGACATTTGGTTGAAGTTGCAGGGATTAGTAGTCACACTAGGCTTTAAGAATACTTACTTTAATCAATCTAAAATGACTTTCTTCTCTTCTTCATTGCATTCTTTCCATTGATTTCCACGTTCTTGTTTCATCATGATCATATCGATCACCATGAAAATGATCAAAAGTGTTAGAGTGTTATAACAGTGTTACATTTGTGATGATCTGCTGTGTGGCAATTGTCGGCGCTAATGTACGCGAGTCCATCGAAAATGAACTCATTTCTACCTAGAACAATCCTCTCTTTGTCCGTTCTATCGAGGAAGACGATGATCTTTCCTTTCATTACATTGTTCATATCTCTCTGGACATCATCGAAGAAAAAGGCATGATTCGTTCAGATCGGAAGGTTGACTCATGTGTAATTGTAGTAAAGCTCTCTAAAGATGACATGTACTTGGGTTTTCTTGGTCCAGTTGAAGACTATCGTGTGTATGAATATATATTTAATCAACAAATCTAATCTAGAGTCTATAGGTATGGCTATGTCACCAATACATTAGTAAAAATCATTGTTGTTGTACAAGATGCACCGATTAAAGAATCGGAAATGCGCAATGTGAGGATTCTTACAATGTTTAAAGTTTAATTGTATTGTTAGCTCTTTACAGAATTGCATAAATTGTATGTGAATGCTATGTCCAACCCATTTGCCATCATTGGGGAACGTATCAAGTCGGAAAAGTTTGAAAAGAAAGTGTACAATCTTGTCTTGCAACACAATCACATGCTCGAAGCTTCACGTTAGCATCATCTATTGAATTATTAAGGGTCTACTTGAAGTGATGCTGCTGCTGTTTGTTTTGCTCTACGAGGTGGTGCCATGCCACAACCTTCACACCACTCGGAAGACATTGCATTGTGTAATGTACACCTAGAGCAAGCCCACATAAGAATTTCGCCTTCTTCCAAGCCATCATCTTGTTCATGAGCTGTAGTATCTGCAATGACGGTGTCAAACCAAGACGATCTTGATGCTTGTGAAGAAATTGGTTGTGTAGAAGCTGAAGTTGACAATGGCTGAATCAAGCGAGACTTTGGTTCGACCTCCTCTTCAGCTTCGTCACAGCTTGATTCACTCAAGACACCATCTTCGGACTCTTCACCACTGATTTCTTCCGCAGAAGTGATAGCATTTCGTGGCTTTTTTGGACTTTGTTTTTGCTTTGATGTTAGAATTTCTAGGGTGGATACATATTCAACGTCATCTTCACTGCTACAGCTAGTATCGTCGCCAACTAAATCAATTTCGTCGGCGTCATTGACACTGAGCAATCGTTTGCGTTTGGGCGGAGGTAAATCCTCGATTTCAATGTCTTCTTCATTGTCTTTCGAGTCGGTCTCTCTCACGTTAGCTTTACGTAGCAGATTTTCCTCATCAATTGCAGCTTTTTTTTCGCGTTCACGCTGCTCTTGTTCTTGGAATAAATCCCAATCCACTCGACAACTAAACACAAAGCTCACCTACTTACAATGAATATGAAAAAACAATTGTAATACATACCAAAGACTCTCCTTCTTGAGCAGACCTCATGATATCGTCAGCTACAGTGCTGTAGGAAAAATGATGATTCCAATTATTTAAATCTTCTTCGGCAGGCATTCTAAGTTTACAGTTAGGTCAGCCAAAGCAGTAAATTTACCCAATTTGTGGTTGAGTTAATAGCTTCCTGTCTTCTTCTGGTAGCATGTCTTCAACTTTAGGACATCGACGGCACTTTAGCTGATCATGTGTGTCTGAGTCAGTGTTTTGCATCAAAATGAATAATTTCTAAAGCAATTTGAAACACAAGTACTTCAAACAATATGCCTTTAGATCTTTTGTTGATAGAGAGTTTACTTCTTCTTTGTCATCCACAATACTTTGAAGGCCTTCTTTAGATAGTTG
>JNBS01004984.1:0-26464 GCA_002081575.1 Thraustotheca clavata
ACAGTGCGGATCTACGCAGTATCTGTGCCTTGTACATCTTTTCCATCACAGGCTTTAACATTGCTTCCATCTACGTCACATATTTTCTTGATTCAGTATGGAGATCGATCCTTGTCAACTTTCGTCCTGTGGCAGTGTGGCTAGCAAGTCTTTTTTGCTATTACGTTGCTACCAATGGCGGGTATGGAGAAGCATGGACTGCATGGAGCTGGATGCAACTTGGAGGAATGCTTCTTCTCTTCTTTGGCACAGCCATGTACAATGCTAATATTCGCTTTAAATGCTACGATTATTCATCCAAAGATGGTGAAAAACAAGTCAAACGATTGAGTATTTCAGTCGTATCAAGTGATAGCGAAGAAGAAAAGATTACTGCTGCTAAAACCACAACGTTGACTGTCAATGTCGTGTAAATAATAAGTAGATCATGATAATATGAATGTGTTTAAATCTAATGGCGTCTTCAACATCCAACTCTGGTCCACTTCAACTGCATATTCCATTCATTTTTTCATTGGACTTGAATGCAACGCGCTGCTACTTTCTGCTTTTGCCTTGCGTTGCTTATGGGCACAGGCTCTACAATATCAAGCAAGGTACAAGCTTATTACCATTATCTTCTTTGATCATCATTAGATTTTGTATGGTATTGAAAGCACTGGACGAGATGGTACAGCTCGGTACTTTCAAAAACCATTAATGCAAACATTTATGATGTTTGTAGCCATGATGATTGGTATTTCTCTCTTCTTTCAATAAACCTAAAGCATATTTAGCACTTCCCATGTACCAACTCTACGTTCAAATGACAAAATCCTTGTTCTAGCGTATCCAGCAATGGCAGACTTGGGAGCTACAGCTCTTATGAGCATTGGACTCATGTATGTTCCTGTGAGTACATTTCAACTAGTTCGATGCACAATTATTGTCTTTGTTGCATTTCTTAAAGTTGTCTTCTTAAACTTTCGACCTACGGGGTATATGAAATGTGGTATTGCTCTTAATTCGATTGCAATCTTTATGGTAAGTGCTTCATGCTTTGGTGAAGAAAATGAAGCTTCTTCTGCTTTACTTGGTGTCTCTGTGCTTATGGCTGGTTGTTTAATTACAAGTTCACAATATGTGCTTGAGGAGACAGTCATGCGAAAGAAAGATACACCTCCTATGATGGTAATTGGCCTTGAAGGTGTATGGGGAACACTTATAATGCTTTTTATTGTCTTTCCTATTGCTTATATGCTTCCTGGAGCAGATAATGGTC
Organism: Thraustotheca clavata; assembly: GCA_002081575.1. Classification (NCBI taxonomy): domain Eukaryota; phylum Oomycota; class Saprolegniomycetes; order Saprolegniales; family Achlyaceae; genus Thraustotheca; species Thraustotheca clavata. The sequence continues at coordinate 1,262 of JNBS01004984.1, forward strand.
ATGCAGAAGATGTCATTGACTCAATTGTTATGATTACTAATAGTTCGACTATACAATGGCTTTGTATTTTGTATATTTGCTGCATTACCATCTTTAACGTGGCTTCTATCTTCGTCACGTATCTACTTGACTCGGTTTGGCGATCGATTCTTGCTAATTTTCGACCTGTGTCTGTCTGGTCAATGGATTTAGCTCTCTTTTACATCTTTAGTAGTGGGACTCTTGGAGAAGCATGGACTGCTTGGAGTTGGTTGCAATTAGGAGGAATGTTATTACTCTTCTTTGGTACTGCAGTGTACAATGGCAATATTCGTATTCAAGGATTTGATTATTCGCATTTGGATGAAGTCCAAGCAATTTTGACTGAAGAAACAGCTTTGGCTATTGAACTTAGTAATAGTCCTGCGTATGGCAGTCGTCTAGGTAGAGTTGCAAAAACAGTATAATCAATTTTCTTTTCTACCATCTATTCACTCAATTTTTCATAAAGTGTATAAATTAACATATAAATTAGTCGATATGATCTATCCAAGAACTTTTTGGTAAAACAAGATGTAAAAAGAGTGCAGAAGGTCGTTTGTGTGGCGGAGTTGGCAATAGCTTTGCAATTGTTTTGCTTAGCTTTAAAAAGTTTTCTTTTTGTTGCTTGAACCATTTGATGACATGAGTAAAGTTGGTAATTCCAATTGTGATTGTTTTGCCTTGTAGCTTCTTTTTATCAGTGATGCTTTTAAGCTTGCTATTAGCTTCAATTGGATGTTTGTAAGCTTCATCTTTTGTTAGGTATCTTGCAAGGCGTTCAGTCAAGTTTTTAATATCATTATTGGAAAGACGACCTTTTTCGAATGTGATGTTAAGTTTAGTTTCTTCACCAGTGAGTTTATTAATAGTAAATACATTCAAAAAGCCATTGAGATCCAAATCGAAAGCAATATCATTATCATCAGTCTTTTCAAGAGATATGGTGCCAATAGAGCTATTTTCCAAGTTTTCAAATATTTGAATCAATCCATCACTTTGGTTGTTTCGTGCAATGGCTCTTGTTAATAGAGTGGTGTTGTGATGAACAATGGTGGACTTAACACCACTAGCATTTTGATAACCAAGTGAATTAGGAGTAGTGTCTAGGAGCACAATGTCTTGTAGATTTTCAGGAGACTCGTTTTGTGTTAATAATGCTGCTTGAATAGTAGCACCGAATGCAACAGCTTCATCAGGGTTGATTGACTTATTGAGATCTTTTCCATCAAAAAAGTTTGATAGCAATTGTTGTACTTTTGGAATATGAGAAGAACCACCAACAAGAACAATTTCGTCTACTTCACCTTTGGTTAATTTTGAATCAAAAAGGACTTTTTCAACAAGTTCCATAGCCTTACGAAAGTAGTCTTCACACAAAGCTTCAAAACGAGCACGTGTTATGATAGAAGTAAAATCAACACCATCATAGAGGTTTTCAATTTCAATGTAGGCTTCAGACATTAATGAAAGAGTACGTTTAGCACGTTCTGAAGCAGTACGAAGACGGCGAAGGGCTCGTTGGCAATTAGTCAAATCTTTACCATACTTGCGCTTAAATTCTGCAATAAAATAATCCACAAGACAATTGTCGAAATCTTCACCACCCAAGTTCATACTTCCAGCAGTAGCAAGGACTTCAACAATGCCACAACCATTTGACACAATAGAAACATCAATAGTACCGCCACCAAGATCAAAAACAAGTACATTACGTGTAGTATATTTGTGGTTGTGATTTTGATGGCAAAATGCCATACCAGCAGCAGTAGGTTCACTCAGAATACGAAGAACATTAAGTCCTGCAATTGTACCAGCATCCTTGGTGGCTTGACGTTGCCAATTATTAAAATGTGCTGGAACAGTAATGACAGCATTCTGAACTTCTGTACCAAGATATGCCTGTGCAATTTCTTTCATTTTAATTAAAACCAATGCAGAAATTTCTTCAGGTTGAAAAGTCTTGGTTTTGCCTCTAAATTCGACATTGATTTGAGGTTTATTATCTTTTGTCGATGTAACTTTAAAAGGCCAATGTTTTATATTTGCTTGGACAATAGAATCATTAAATTTACGTCCGATCATACGTTTAACATTGAACACAGTATTAGCAGGGTCGACAAGATATTGATTCTTTGCTGTATTTCCAATTAAAATTTCACTCTCTGTAAACGCTATAAAGGATGGAGTAGTACGATTCCCTTGTTCGTTAGCAATGATCTCAACTTGATCATTTTGCCAAACACCCACACACGAATATGACGTACCAAGATCGATACCAACAGAAGAACCACGGACACCACACATAATAAAATCCAGAATGATCACAATTGACATGGATAAGAATAAGATAACTTGATTGGCTAAAACATGTGTTTCGTCAATATATGAATTTGATTGGGTTGAAATTTTGAATGTTGGTGTTAATATTTCTAATCAATTGAAAATGCTTATCGCTTGATTATTCAATTGATACTACACGTTAAAAAATTGGGTCATTTTACAACGATTCTGGTCCAATGATGTTTAGAGTATTCAAGATTTCTCTTGTCAAGATACGCTGTGAAATGATATCGAAAAAATATAACTCGATATTCAAAAAAATAACACTAATTATGTACTTATTGAAATACTGTTATATGACATATGTTATTGAAATCGTGTTCATTGACAGAATGATACCTATGATTAAACGTGAACCTAAGAACTGTATTCAAGCTAAAAGGTCTTGTATTGATTAAACTGCATTTGAAGCATAGGAAAGTAGTGTCTTCTACCGCCAAAGGGTTGTATTCATTTGACCCTTTGGCGGTAGAAGACATTGGTTTAGGCTTTACTTGCACTTAATTTTAGCAACGACCAAAAAATGTAGTATAAGTTATCATGCAGTCGTCGATACCAACAAGAATGAATAAAACACTACTCATTCTTCTTATTGTCAGCGTCTGCATAGCAGCTGAATCCACAATGTTGTTACGAGCTATACTCGGCACTTAATATGAATTGAATGTTCAAAATTTTGATGCCAAGAACAAGGAAAAAGCTCGTAAAATGCTTTTTTCTTCATTCTTCTTGGCATCAAAAAGCACGTTTCTTCAATCAGATATTCAACTGTCAAGAATCGACGTCAAGAAATTCAATAAATTGCTGTGCTGCATAGTGAAAATTAAAATTTTCGTACTTTTTGCTGGGTTTGGGTTAAAGATTGAGCTGAAGCACGGCATTTTGTTGGATGATATGCATCGCCGAAAATTTGCAGCCAACGGATTTGAACCGATAACTAAGTAGATACCCATGAGAGGTCAATCAAGGAATATCCAAAGCAATCAGAGATTAAAGCAGAACTCAAGACAAGAAGACGCTGGCTATAATTTCATCTCAATCTTGACGGAGGCGAAATTATTTGGATTAAATTTGTGTCGCGTCACAATATGGCAGATTCGATGGTAGCACCAAATGCAACAGCACCATCAAGTCAAGCTTAATTAACGAGCATATTTATTGTCCTTGAAAAAGTTTAAGAACAATTGTTGGTCTTGAGGAATATGTGTTGAAACATGGCTTCATGCACTTGCTTCTTCGAAAGATTTGAGACGTCAAAAATGGGCACTGCAATAAGTTTCATAATTTTCTCCAGTAATGATATAATTAAAATCAATATCGTCAAAGAGTCCTCCAATTTCAATATAAGCTTGATTTGACGAAGAGAGAGCACTTTAGCATGTTCACAAGCTGAACAATGCAAATGACACAACCAAGGTTATCAATGGAAGTGCTTGATCAATCTTCAGATTCAACACGTAGGTACATGTTTGTCAAGTCACCTCAGCAATGCAGATGAGATAGTACAGTTGAAAAGCAGCGGCCAGTTCCATCAATTTCCCTCAGCATTGCGTCCAAGAACGCCAACATCAACCCAAGCACGAACCACTCATATTGCCTCCAAGGAAGTCGGCTTTTAGTAATCAATCGCCTTTAAAGACAATCAAATCTTCATCTCACCTCAAAACGAAATTGTTGCCAACAAGCATGGAGGTTGAATGACTTCCATGTTCCTCATCAACAATTTCGTTTCCAACATAAGGACAATTGTACCAAGATACCTGTTTCTGATTGGTTAAAGAAAATTGGATATCAGCCAATTGCATTAGTGTAAAAATCATTCAACACTATAAAACACAAACACTAACTTTGTGTCGATAGAAATAGTGTGAAGAATACAGATGTCGTTTGATCATGGATAAGTATCAGATCATTTTGGGGTTCATATTCATCAACAGAATGTAAGCATGGTCAATGAACGTTTGCTTTGTCGATGCTCATTGCCCATGTTTCAATAAGTGATGAATATGAACCTCAAAATGAAATACAAGCAGAAAGGCCATGTGCCGATTTACCTGCTGTATTCCTTGTCGGTAGAAGAATTTCTTCATTACTTGGCGTCATTGTAAAAAAATGACCATGTCTACAACGCCTAGACTACGAGAAATCCGCTTCCATAAAGTGGCTGATCCCAAGAAAATCGAGGACAAGAACAACTCTAGAGCCCGTTCAAGCAACAATGGCAGTCCAAAGCCACGACCTACAACTCCAACAAAATCTATGAAAGAATTGCGCGAAGAAGTGAAGGATTTGAAGAAAGCCTTAAAAGTTGCCCAGGAACTATATGAAGATTGTCAACTACAACTTATTCAATCGGAAAATCAAGGCAATATCTTTTTTGAAGCTCTTGAAGATGAAATGTCAGAAAATGCCTCTTTCGAATCGGATATTCAATTGTGCAAAGGAGAAATCCAATTGCTCCATCAAGAAATATCTCATCAAATCCAAGACAACCAATATTTGCGAAGCGTTAATCACGATTTACATGCTTTAATACATGACCAGCAATTCCAACTAAAAGCACATCTAGAATATGAAGAATACAGTGAACGACGAAACAACGAAAAAACTCAAGCGTTTACGCAAGGTCTACTTGAAAAAAATCATCAAATTGATGTCCTACAAATGGCAAATGAAAAGTTGCAAGTTATTGTATCCCAATTGCAAACCAAGGAAGAAACCCCACCATTGGCAATCGAGCATAACAACGAAGAAATCAATTCGCTCAAGGAAAAACTTCAAGATCAAGAAAAGTATATCAGCTACCTCTCTTTGAATCATGACGAATTGATCCTCTATTCGGCAAGTGTCGTTAATGAACTGAAAGAAGCCTTGAAGACCACAAAACGCCATCATGTTATAGACAAAAATGCACATGTTGCTCAAATGAACGTGTTGCAATTGACCAACGAAGCTTTGGTTAACGAGGTGAAGACGCTAACAGATCAGGTTGCTAGTCAATCGAAATTGATTGATAACTATGAGGCTGATTTTGCATTGTTAACTAGCCTCTACCACTCAATGGTGGTGCAAGTACAGTCTTTTACTCAAAAATGCCAAGAAGAAGATCAATCGGAAATATTGGCCAACTTACGCTTAGAAAATGATGCCTTAAAGGACCTGTTGTACAAAAAAAAAGGACAATTTTGACGAGCTCGAAGACAGCATTGTCCACTCAAGTCTCTAACACAGGAACAACTGCAATCTCAACTACTCCACCGACGGAATTACCGACAAGAACGCAGCAAGTTTGTATAATTTTGTAATTAGGCTTAAAAAATGAGGATAGTATGGAGTAATTTATTCAGTAGCTTTAAGCATTTATTTGTTGATTCAGAAAAATATTTTATGTATGTAAGTAAACCCGCATTTGGCACGCCCACACCACTACCAGCGTAAATGGTCTATCTATACCCAAGAACACTTTCCTTCCTGTGCCTACAGGTCTGGCACAACAACACCATTTACAACCCCAGAGTCATTATATAGTACCTAACAAAAACTACATTTAGCTAAATTTATTTATATTTCGCTTAGTGTTTTTGTAATTGATACATTTCATCAAACACATATATACTTAAACATAGTAATATAGCCTTAGAAAGCACCGACATACCACAACGCAGTTGTAGTCCAAACAAATAATTTGTTCGTATATATTCTTTTGGCTTGGTTCCTTACCCCTGAAAACTTTGATTGGCAATGCTGGATGAATTTTAGTTGGTAAATGACAATTATCGAAGAATAGGATTTAATCATCAACAACTTCAAACAATTCAAACAAGCTTGGAAATGTCGCAACCCAAGAATGCAATTTGTGCAAATTTTATTTAATGCGCATTGCAAAACTTGTTTTTAGATGGTTGGGTTATATTATTCTCTTCATACTTAAAACACTGAATAGTAGTTGACAGTCAACGCCTTTATAGATATGATCGAAATGTCGAATGATTCTACGCGATAACACTCAATTTGGAAGAAGTTAACTTGGAAATGGTGTACTAATTGCTTACAAAATATTGATCAATATTTCTTATAGCCATGCAGCATTGGATCAATCGTAATTAAACGATGTCAGTGCCAAAAGTAGATTGTAGCTGGATTCACTGATTAGATGCCATAGTAATTCCAAATGCAACACACATTGGAATAGAACGCTGCATTGCACAGAATTGTAAATCAATTATGTGCGCCACACAACGCTAACACCATGAATGTCATTACCCCACTCAAGCTAGGATGCGGCTGCGCTTCACTCTTTTGGGTCGGAATACTTGTACTTTGACTCTCCGATTCTGAGGTGTTGTTGGCATTTGACAGCGAAGGTACGGTGGCGGTGAGACTTAAATCACCATTTCCAACGAGAAAGTAGCTCTTTTGTGCAAATGTACACACCCCAAGCTTGTCCTTACTGGTGTAGGAAAAGACTCCACCAGTGTCGACACCGGAGCAATCATGCTCCCAATACTCGTGGACGTCTACGCCGCCATTACTCGTAATCTCTGCTCGGTACCCATGATCGTATCCCTTCTGGTGGCACTTATTATCGGCGATGTACACACTTGTAATTGACTTGAACCCTTCGGTGCAGTTATTTCCCTTGTAGTTGGCTTTCACAAAGATCTTGGTGCCTTTAGGAAACAGCGCCTGAATCGCTTCATCGGACTGCGCACATAACGTCGATGTGTAAACAGTACCAGGATAGTAGACGCCATTTTCGGTGTACGAAACCCTCTTACACTTCTTGGCCTCGATGCAAAAGTCCTCGAGAACCAAGTTCTCGACAACAGAACAACTCGAGTCGAGGAAATACCCGTAACTTGACGCGGTTATGTTGCATACTGCAAGCACACCAACTAGAAATAGTTGGAGAAGACCATGAACCATACTGCTGTCAAATTTGTGAATATAACTAAGAAGACGAAAAGTGGCGACTGCACATCCTCCACCGGTTCTGTGACCAGAAGAAGGTGAAGTCAAGTGGTTTGTACCTTCTAGAGCAGATATCGCTTACACATTCGTCCGTGCCATTGTTATGGACGAGTTTTATGTTCGAATTTCTCACGTTCAATCTGTTCCTCCTCATAAATTTACTTGAGATATAGGTTTGAACAAGCAAAGTATTAATTAAATTTACTTGATAAATTGCCGCATGTTATTTTGGTGAACTTATTATTTGTACATCGTAAAGATATGTTTGTTTTAGCTTTTAAGACTCAATGACTCATAATGGTTGCATGAAATTTTATCTTGATAAATTGGAACTGCATACACTACAATACCCTGTTTTTATCCTGCATAAAAAACTACCTTCCCGTAAGAAAACAATGTATAGATCGAAAAATATTGTGTTAAATTTAATCAATTTGGTCGACATCTTCGATCTTTGGGCCTTGAGCATGCAAGGCTAGAGGAGGAGCACCAGCACCGCTCATGTATGGCAAACCACCAGCTTAGATACGCTTTAGAGGATAATACTTGCACAAAAACACTTTGCAATGTATTCCTCTCTCATTAAGACACGGATAATGGGAATCAAAGTATATACAGCAATGGTCTATAGAGCTCACGCATTATTTAATTACATGTAAAAAGAACTTTATATGTATGGAAGTAGTAAGAATTGTTCACAAAAATTGTTCAGCAATGTTTCTATAGCAGTGCTGCATTGTATCCGTCATAGTCAAAACATGTCAGTGCCAAAAGTAGGAACAAAATCGTAAATCAATTACGTGCACCACACACAGCATCAACATCAATGTCATTACACCACTCAAACCAGAAATTCGGCTGGCTCCACTCTTTTGGGTCGGGGCACTTGTATTTGGACTCTCCAAATCGGAGGTACTGTTGGCGTTTGACTGCGAAGGTGCGGTGGAGGCGACACTTGAATCACCATTTCCAACAAGAAAGTAGTATTTGGTTTGGAAAGTGCACACCCCAATCTTTTCCTTGCGGGTGTGATCATAAATCCCACTAATGTCGACACCGGAGCAATCATGCTGCAAGTAGTGATGGACAGTCACGCCACCATCGCTCGTAATCTCTGCTCTGTACCCGTTGTTATACCCTTTCTGGTGGCACTTGTTATCTGCGATGTACACACTTGTAAGTGGCTTGAACCCTTCGGTGCAGTTGTTTCCCGTGTAATATGCAGTCACATAAAGCTTGGTGCCTTTCGGAAACAACGTCTGCATGGCTTCATCGGACTGTGCACACAACGTTGTTTTGTAAACAGTACCAGGATAATAGACGCCATTAGAGGTGTAAGAAATTCTCTCACACTTCTTGTCCTGGATGCAATAGTCCTCGAGAACCAGCGATTCAGCAACCGTGCAACTCGAGTCCAGGAAGTACCCGAAACTTGACGCAGTTGTCTTGCTTCCTACAAACACACCAACTAGAAATAGTTCAAAAAGCACACCAAGCATGCTGTTGTCAAAAATGTGAAATGTGCTCTAATTTCAATCAAGTTTTTGTGAAGCTATAGAAAATAGATGTGTTTTTCTTATGTGGTGACCACATAAAAAGACATTGCCAAATGTGAAAGCGATGTAAATCCTGACTCTGCATCCTTCAGGAATGGGTGGATAGTTGATACTTTTCTTTTTCTCTTTTTATCAAGTACAAAAACTTGATTAAAAAGTGAAGCTTAAATTTTACTCGAGTCAAATTAGTTGGTGTGTATCATCGAATCCAAATCTTAATATGTTGATAGTATTCAGTGGATAGACTAGTTTATGCGTGAGAGAAACAAGATATCGATCGAAAATATTGTGTAAAATTTAATCAATTTAGTCGACTTCTTCGATCTTTGGGCCTTGAGCATGCGAGGCTGGAGGAGGAGCACCAGCACCACCCATGTCTGGCATACCGCCTGGCATACCACCTGGGGCACCACCGGCAGCAGCGTACATCTTTTGCATGATTGGGTTAGCAATGCCTTCGAGTTCCTTTTGCTTGGCTTCAAATTCTTCCTTTTCGGCAGATTGGTTGTGGTCAAGCCAGTTGATGATGTCGGTGACCTTGTCGTCAATGACCTTCTTGTCACTTTCATCGATCTTGCCTTGGAGTTTTTCGTCGTTGAGGGTGTTGCGGAGGTTGTAGGCGTAGTTTTCAAGGCCATTCTTAGCTTCAATACGGAGCTTGTTGGCTTCATCTTCTGACTTGTATTTTTCGGCTTCTTGGACCATGCGTTCAATATCATCCTTGGTGAGGCGACCCTTGTCGTTGGTAATGGTAATCTTATTTTCCTTACCAGTCGACTTTTCGACGGCAGATACGTTCAAGATACCGTTGGCATCAATGTCAAAGGTGACATCAATTTGTGGAACACCACGAGGCATTGGAGGAATACCATCGAGGGAGAACTTGCCGAGCAAATTGTTGTCACGGGTCATCGAGCGCTCACCTTCGAACACTTGGATCAACACACCAGGTTGGTTGTCTGCGTAGGTGGAGAAAGTTTGCGACTTCTTGGTTGGCACAGTAGTGTTACGTTGGATGAGGGTAGTCATGACACCACCAGCAGTTTCCAAACCGAGAGAAAGTGGAGTGACATCAAGGAGCAACAAGTCTTGGAGCTTTTCGGACGAGTCGTTACCGCTCAAAATGGCAGCTTGGACGGTGGCACCGAAAGCAACAGCTTCATCAGGGTTGATCGACTTGCATGGTTCCTTGCCATTGAAGAAGTCCGAAAGCAATTGTTGGACCTTTGGGATACGGGTGGAACCGCCGACAAGCACAACTTCATGCACTTGGCTCTTGGAGAGCTTCGAGTCACGGAGGACCTTTTCAACAGGTTCCATGGTCTTACGGAAGTAGTCACCGCACATGTCTTCGAAACGAGCACGGGTAATGGTCGAGTTGAAATCAATACCATCGAACAAGGAGTCAATTTCAATGTATGCTTGAGCCGACGAAGAAAGGGTACGCTTAGCACGTTCACAAGCAGTACGAAGACGGCGAAGGGCACGTTGGTTTTGGGTCATATCCTTGCGGTGCTTGCGCTTGAATTCAGCGGTAAAGTGGTCAACGAGACGATTATCGAAATCTTCACCACCCAAGTGAGTATCACCGGCAGTAGCCTTGACTTCGAAGATACCTTCTTCAATGGTCAAAAGCGACACATCGAAGGTACCACCACCAAGATCGAAAATGAGAACATTGCGTTCACCACCCTTCTTGTCAAGACCGTAAGCAATGGCGGCAGCAGTAGGTTCGTTAATGATACGAAGGACGTTAAGACCAGCAATGGCACCAGCATCCTTGGTAGCTTGACGTTGCGAATCGTTGAAATAAGCAGGAACGGTGATGACAGCGTTGTTAACAGCAGTACCAATGAAAGCTTCGGCAACTTCCTTCATCTTGATCAAAACCATCGAGGAAATTTCTTCAGGTTGGAAAGTCTTGGTTTCACCCTTGAATTCAACAGTGATTTGTGGCTTGTCACCAGCACCTGGGGTAACCTTGAAAGGCCAGTGCTTGATATCAGCTTGGGTGGCAGGGTCGTTAAACTTGCGACCAATCAAACGCTTGGCATCGAACACAGTATTGGAAGGGTTCATGGCAACTTGGTTCTTAGCAGCATCACCAATAAGACGTTCGCTGTCAGTGAAGGCAACGTACGATGGGGTGGTACGGTTACCTTGATCGTTGGCAATGATTTCAACACGATCGTTTTGCCAGACACCGACACACGAATAAGTCGTACCGAGATCGATACCGACGGAAGCTCCTTGGACACCAGACATGCTTGTAGCAAATTCAAAAATGAAGTGGACTCTCCACCACACTTGAAGTCAGCTTTGTTTTGATTGGCTACTTCTCGAAAATCTAGAAACTTCCAAATAAAACTTTTTTTTATGGGTCCGGATAAAAACCAATTTATCAAGGATGTATCCGGATAAGCCAACGTTGACGTCATTCGAACTCGCGAATTTGTCTATTCCGGATAATACTCACTTTATCCGGACTGGCAAGAAAGTGATCAAATTGATAATCAAGTTGTTCAAGTGATTATTGGTCATGGGTAAATGGATATGAAGAAGAGGGAATAATATCAAGTAGAGATTAAACCAAAGGATACGTATAAAGTGTTTGTGTCGAAAGACTATATGAAGTTTAATGCAGCGCATTTTATTGCGTACAAAGTATGTGTTTTGTTTTAGAGTATGGGTTAAATGATTGTAGGGATTTCGAGAACGTTTGCATGGACATAATTATCGTTTGTCGGTAACAATTCATGGGCATAAAGTTGGTCCTGATGGTTATGTGATTGATTTTGGTCATATTAAATCGGTAGGAAGAGTATATGATTGATAGAGTTAATAGAATTTGGATATAGAGTGCACGTAAAATCTGCAAGGAATTGAATGAACATTTTCTTGTACCAATGAAGAGTGATGTTTTGACTGTAATTATATAGAGATTCAATGTGGATTTATAATGAAAATTAGATTGTGGTTGATGACATGAATGTTCAGTTGACAACGGAAGATGGACAAAAATTCAGGTACACTTGCGTACAGTTCATTTTAACGTTTTCTCGTTAGTTTTCCTAAAGCTGATTGCTCTTTTCTCCCAATTATACATTCCTCAGCAGAAGAGCTTGCCATTTATATCGTATTTGCTCCATTCGATATTTTCATGAAGTCTCATGTATATTTTAGTGTGGTCGTTTGATTGAAGAGTTTACATTGACCGAACTCAATGTAGAAGAAATCTTTTTGGATAATAATTATGATCATGTAGGCACGTAATGTGTTCAAACTGGAAATCAGCATTGCTGAAGCTGAAAACCAACTTGCTTCATATGAACATTACCTTAGCTACTAACTAGACACTTGGTACGTCGGAACCTGAATGCAAATAAATTCAATTTGGTTGCTTTTCTGTGTGCTTTTTCACTTGATCCATTTTGGTTGCACGGAAATGCTCAATAGACTTGCTTTCCGCCATCAATGTGGCAAGTGACTATGAGTCGTGATTTCCTGAAGTCTCCTTTGCAATGGGAGTACCACTGGTCCGATGAGAAATTTGCTTCAGGTTTTCAATTTGCATGAGGCTGACGACAGTTCGATGCATTACCACCATGCCTTCGAATGCACTTGGCTTACATGATCATCCACTTCGTTTAACAACATTTAAATGCCTATCGTCCATTGTATGTTTCACACATGGACACCATGTAATATTTCATCTAAATGCATTGAAAGAATTCACTGCTCCTCTATATTGATTGTAGAAATATGTAAATGAAGCAGAAATTGAAAAAAAGCAAATAAGTTAAGATAATTATAAACAAAATTGTCAACCAAGTACTAGTTTAAGCTACTGGAGAGTTAAGTTGCTTGGTTGTGTTCATAATGTGCTCGGTGGTATCTTGTAGAGAAAGAAGACGAGCCATAAGCATTTGCATTTTCATAGGGGCATCCACACCTGTTGTCATTGAGACAACATGATCATGAGAGAGAGGAGTGCATGGTTCAGGGGCTGCAAGATGAAAACGAGGAGCCATTCGCATGTGGCTGTCATTGGAAGCTGTGGAGGTTGGTGTGGAAGTTGGAGTGGATTCAATTGCCAAGTGTAAGAGAATAGGAGCTCGGCTAGACAAGGATACGACTGACTTTGAGATTTGCTTGGAAGAGAGGCATGTAGTGCATACTTTGCATCGTCGGGAGCTTTTTTCAATTGGATTTTGTGATCCCGTAGTTACTTTAAGGTAGCAATTGCTGCACACATGAGCCATACATGATGAACAAGTTGAACGTCGGCGAAAGGGATTGAAGGAAGCTGTGCACACGTTGCATTTCTTCTGGGTGCTGGTTTGGAATGCCATGATGAATGAAAAATTAAAAATGAAGTGCTGGCGAATGTGAATTAAGATAGTGGGATATCAACTGAGCTAGATTAAAAGATGGGCTCAAAGTCCAGACGGGAATGGCCAGTATCGTTTGTCTACTTCATGTGCTAGAGCCATTGGAAAGATTGTTTTGGGTGAAGTTGTGTAGTACTTGGCCTATCGTCTTTTTATGCAGCAATATGAACAGTGGAACTTGGATGACTTATGTCGCATGCATAATGTACACCCAAACGCATGTGGATCTTGTTGTCAAAGCGATCAATTCGGTGTTGTCGCATTCTTTAATTGCTTTTGTGTAAAGTTGACATATCGCAATGCACATAGATATGCCTGGGAATTCCTGAAGCAAGAGGCTTCATTCAAGTTTCTTGCTTTGGCTCTTCAATTTGCTCTGGCGTGACGTTGATTCGTTTATTATTACCATTCCTTACCCATCTTGACGATTCGGAAGTGGAGTGCAAAATTACCCGTGATGCGTTTGTCGCTTTCGTTCAATTCATGTAAGCGTTCCTCCGTACTACGCCTCTTTTAAATGCTCACCTGATTTCAAATTCAAGTGCCACGCTAACCTGGGTTCACACAATCAATCGTACTGCATTCCGTTATTATACCCTAGCACTGGTTGCTTCATTGAAGGAGCTATAGCTTTGAATTCGTGATCATAAAATTGAAATTTTATCATAAATGTATAAATGACAATTTTTCATACTGTATCACGCTGCTAAATGATCGAAATGACATCACAATGACATTCATTTGAAGAAGCTCTTTAAAAGACTCATCCATAACCCCGATCATGCCAAATTGTCTCCTTTTTATTAGGAAGTTGATGAGCTTGCGAAAGATGTATGAGGAGTACCCTTCAGTAGAAATTTCTGCAGTCCTACATATTGATGGCTTCCTCATAGGTGAAATTGGATCACAGCCACTACTAATGTGAATTGTGTGGTGCATAAGAGGGATACCATGCACTATTTTGAAGGTTTTCATCTTGTTGCCGTGAATGACTGGTCAATACCTATGTATGAGGCAATACGAAACTTATATTTTAGCCAATATCAGTGGTACACAATCACTTTTGACACCACAATTGACACTCGTTGTACAGTATTGAAATTCTCGCAGGTCATGCTGTTTATTCCCCCTTGTTATCATTTGGATATAAATGTATTATTCAACAATCAATGCCCAAATGAATCCACGCTACGGGAACCTGTCTATTTAGCTTTGCAATAAGTGTACAGTATAACGAATACCCTACAAAATAAACAATCATACCGTGCTAAACCAACAGTGCTCAAATGAATCCACACTACGGTAACCAGAGAATTGACACTGAATTTTGGAGTACAGTATAGCCGATACTTTGCAGAATAAACAACCAAATTGTGCTTAACAGAATATTGTGATGTACTGTAGCCACTTTGTTGTATACCTACGTCCTTACAAGTACTGTCTATAAAAGTACTTACTCAATTTATTATGATTCTATTGTACTTTCATATGAGGCTAATTTCGTCATTTTTTCAGTTTTGATGATCATTCATTATGACGAATTCAATGAAAGCATCTGAAATCCATAATATCATATACTTGTATGCCGTTATTCACAAACGTATTGACGAAATCAAATGAAAGAGATGAATTTTCTTTAACTTTAGAGTTGCGCAAATTACCAGAAGTTAATTTTCTTATGCCTCGCATCAAACTATCAACATTGATGAGTAAAAGCTCCAACAATTATGAAAGGCACATTTTCAGCTCTTGTCTGATTGTACTGGTTTGCCAACAATACTAAATTGGAAATAATAAATCAGCTTTCAACAATGATGCGAATTTGAGTATCTTGATGTGTTATTTTCTTTAAAATTGTTGTTGCTCAAGTAGACATCGGACTTTAAGGTGCAATTGTCGAAATCCTCCAGTAACGAACATGACGCATTTCGATGGGATACAATATATGATGGTTATCAAAATCGACAATAACTTTCCATGTGAATCAATTAAAACGATCACAAACTTTATTAATCTCTGTTCCGGTTACTGTGTAGCATGACCTATGAGTTGGAGGAAAGTGTAGTAAATTACTTTACAGAGCAGACCAGGAGCAGCGATCAACTCCCTTAATACCAAAAATGCTCTCTGCTTCCCTCTTGTTGGAATGCCATTGAATTGAATTCTCCTTCATTGTAATCTTCAAATTTTACACTCTGAAAACAACTCTCTCAACTTGGCAATGAAGAGGAAATCATTATAGTATACATTTCAACAGGCCCAAATTTGCTTCTTACCCTTCATGGTTAAACTCTACTCAAAAGCTCTGCACAAGCACCGTCAAGAACGGAAAACCCTCATCGATGACATTGAAGACCACAATATCCAAGCTCAATATCCGTCTTATACGGCGAAGAAGAGTAACGAGGAAGTACAACGACATGATGGATATCGCTGCAGGTTTTGCCAGTGACGTATGCGAAGATTTTTAAAAACAATGAAATCAACACGAAGCGTTTTTCATCATAATCATCATTATCATGCGATATGCAACCTCACTTTGATACCTCTTTTCAAAAACATAATTTTGCTTTGACTTTATAGACAGTGCCTCAAAAAGGAGTTGAGATTTTGAATGTATGGTTAACTTTACGGACAAATGTATTGAATAAAAATTATAGGAATATTTGTATACTTTCGAGAACACAAAGCTGAAGAACAGAGGTTAAATGTGCTTAATAATACTTAAAACGCAATCACTTTTGTATGTAAATCCTATGGCCTGTAGTCAGTTGCTTGAAATTTTTATTTTACCATTGAATGCATTGCTCTATTCCATGGTTGCATTTGATATCTCTCAATATTTTTTCTGGAGGCTCAGTCTTAGTGTTAAATTCTTTTTAAATACAAGTACATAGACTATAAGAGCATCTTCAGCAATCAAGTCTGTAATCTATTTTCCGGATAATACATTATAACCGGATATATTAGAAAAAATCAACTTCAATAGACAACCTATTTCCAATTCAAATAGAAATTACCCTAGCCCTGTGACTAATATAGAAAAAAATCATAGCTTAAAGCAAACAGTTTCATTGATATTGATGAAGTGATAGACCTGACCAATCCCGTTGCGAATCTTTCTTAGGAAAAAGGATAGCTGCTGACAGTACTTTTTGTATCCTTCATATACTTAGTGCAATATGATCAATATCCATTTTTACATTCTTGGGGTGATATAACACATCAAATGCTTTCGTTGAAATGTCAGAATGACTAGCAAGCCAGTCTTTTTAGGAGTGTAAATTGATTATCATTAAAATTTTCATCTTAACAACTTAATGTCTAAAGAGAGTAAACAAGGAAATTTTGCATGATATTACTTTGTGTGGGAAATCCCGTGTTGTGTATCTAACTTGTATTTTCATTTGTTATTTTGTATCTTTGCCTACGTGGGCAGCATTGATTGGTTCACTAATGTATGGTGCCTGCCCATAGCGCATAGATTTTAAAATTGTCCAGTTTTGACACACACTTCAAACCGATATTGTGTCTGGAATTTGGATATTAGATCATCATGTTGTGATGTCCAATGCACAATATTAACACTAATTTTAATACACTTAGTCCTTACACACAATTTTCACATTTTCTCACATGCGATCTCATTTATAAAAAGCAACAAAGGCCAAATAAATCTATTTCATGACGCTTTACCTGTTGTGGCTGCTAGATTTACTTGACCTCACCCTTTTCGTTTGAATCAGTTCAAGTTTGTCTTGCGAGATCTGTAGATACAAGGAATCTTTGCATCTTGTGGGGAGATACCAGGCATATGCTATTCTGTTAATGTCGAGGATGCATTTTTGTGCTATTGAATGAAATCTACTCTGTGTACTTATGAAGCATAATATTCGTTGCTTTTATATCGGTTAAACTATGATTTGGTGAGAGATTCGCATGTACAAGTGTATACTGGTTTATTCATAAATTGCTGGGATAATCCCAAAGACAAATAGCATGTAATTCCTGAATTGTGATAATTGGAGTTGGTTTTTAAGAACATATTAAATGCAATCACAATCACGCATCAAATTTACAAATTTCACAAATTTCTTTGGAGTCAGCAAATCGTCTGAAAATTTAAGATGTGAACTGTCTGCGTGAACACCCACTTCCAACAAACTTGAAGCCAAGCTTGGTTTTTGTAGTCTTATCATTGAGCTATTTGCAATTGAAAATTTGACACGAAATTACTTTTTATATTCAAAATCAGTGGCAAAATCCTATTCCTAATAACAAAACCTTTTAATTCATTTATCTACTTATGCATCACTATATTCTTGATACGAATGCCCCCCAGTACTTGCACGTCGACGACGAGGAGTAGCTGAAGAGCTTAATACTGCTGAGGCTGGTGAGGATAAGACATAGCCAACAGGCAAGTCAAAATCCATGGCGTTTAATTCCTCAGTCGAATCTTCTTCTTTGACCTCCATTGATGTTAGGGCTTCTAGTGCCATTTGTTTCCAGTCAATACCAAGGTATTTGAGACCAAAGATAGAGAGTTTAAATATTTCAGTGATGCATGTACCATACCAAATGCCAATAAATCCCCAATCAAAAGCAATTGCAAGCATGTAGCATACTGGAAGTTGAACGAACCATGATGAAAAAAATGACACATACGTTGCGATGTGCGTTTGACCCATTCCATTAAGCATGGCTTGAATAGACATTTCGAGAGATTCGAGAGTAAAACCAAGTAGAAATAGTGGTAATACTAAAATACACATTCCCAAAAGCTCATTGTCGTTGGTGTATAAATGAAAGATTTGATGGCGAAGTAAAAATACACTTGTTGCTAGTACGATGCCAGTCATAAGTGTACATGTAAATCCCATCAAACTAATTTTTTGGGCTGATATTGGATGACCAGCACCTAAATGATTCGCGAGGCGTGCTTGTGTCGCACAACCAAAACCCCAAAAGAGTGCCCAAACAAGACTCCAGAGCGTAGACATGACAGCATTGGCAGCAATACTTTCTGGTCCAAGTTTTGCTGCAATTAGTGACATACAAGATTGTGCCATATTAACAAGAAGATTATTCAGTGCCAATGGTGTAGCCATTCGTACAAAAATCATCAATCGATCACGAGTAAGTTCCTCAAAATGCCATCCTCCCCAAGCTTGAAGATGCAATTTTTTGTAAACAAAACAATAGAGATATAATGTAATCGGTTGAAACCATGAAGCCAATACCGTTGATAATGGTGATCCATCAAAGCCAAGACCACCCCATCCAGCATAGCCATAGATGAGAATGTAATTAGCAGCAATAGTAATTGCAATAGATACACACCCGACAATTGTAATGGGAAAAACAATTCCCATTGCTTGGAAATATTGACGCATACAAGCATAGAGTAATGATGGCCAAATTGAAAAAGCAAGAATTCTTGCAAAACGTGAACCAAGATCAATAATTTCAGGATCATCCGTTGCGAACTCCATGATATAGCCAAGACACCAATACCATATAAATACAGGTACCATGAGTACAGTCACAACAATCACAGCAAATTGAAGCCAAATTCCAACTAATTGTGAATTTTTTGCTCCCCATGCTTGTCCACAAAGCGTGACTAAAGATGAAGCAATGCTCCATACAGTGAACAAAGGTACAGCAGTCCAAATCGAAGCAAGTGAAGAAGCAGCCAATGCTTTTGTGCCAAGATGGCCTAAAAATGCTGAATCAATCGACACCAATGCAATTCGAGCAACACTAGCCAAACTCACTTGCAATGCCATCGAGGAAAGTGTGATAAATTCTTTCTTGGCATCAAACACATCCGTGTCTGCCTTCTTTACCAAAAGAGGATCAGCTTCATTGCAACTTGTCATCACTTCCTCGGTCGCCCTCACCAAAATCACAAATGATATTCGACGTCGGAATATTCCTGTGCACATGTCTCATCCGGATACACAGCCAATTGGTTGGCAGTGAATGGGGATTCCAGCCACGCAGATGCTTTCATGGACGGGGAGCGGGGTGATAGCACACACCCCGCAGCAATATTCACTGGTACCGATCCGGATACGCTCATGAGTCATACTGTAGTTGCAGCCGCTTGGGAGGGAACGACTGTGTGTCTACCACTGGTGATGCCGCGAATGGTGCACTGTTGCCATTGTTGACGGTCTAATCTCACGCCACTTTGTGATGTTGATGCTATTAAAAGTATCATGTTCTGCAACCAGAATCTGGGTGTATTTAGTGTCCAATCTGATTGGTGAAACGGTTGGTGGTGCATCATGCAAGCTGTCATGCGATCGTCAGGCACTAAGATGATCATGCGATCGTTTACAACAAGAAGAGCGATTAAAGATGTGTTGAATGCAGCTCCAGAGACTCAAGTAAGTATAGCTGGATGGGTCAAGTCGATTCGTCGTCAAAAGAATGTGAGCTTTGTTACGTTAAACGATGGGTCGTCGTTCCAAAGTTTGCAAATTGTGTGCGACTCGACCGATGGGTTGGACAAGGTAAGCGTTGGAAGCAGTGTACAAGCGAATGGACGAGTTGCACAAGCTCCCAAGTCGGGTCAAGTGGAAATTCATGCAGATCATGTTAAACTTTATGGTGAGTGCGATGCTACAACGTATCCTTTGTCGAAAAAGTACCACACACTTGAGTTTGTTCGTGAACATTTGCATCTTCGCCCACGTACGAATACTTTTGGGGCTCTTACGCGTGTTCGCAATGCGCTCAGGTGCACGGCAATCAAAGAATCCAGTCAATATTGATATCTTGTAGCCAAGGTTTACATTCGTATTTTCAATCCAATGAATTTGTTCAAGTGCATGTAAGTATAGACACTTATAATGAAGCTCATGACGCAATGTAGACACCAATTCTTACGTCAAACGATTGCGAAGGAGCAGGTGAACAATTCCGCGTTGAACGGGAATCCACTGATGGCAAGAAGAGTGGTACTCGGCAAGATTTATTTTGCCTTGTGTGACATTGCGTAGATCCGTTCTTTGGCCTCCCAGCGTACTTGACAGTATCTGGGCAGCTCCATGCAGAAATGTATGCGTGTGCCATGTCCAAAGTGTATACGTTTGGCCCTACATTTCGAGCAGAAAATAGCAATACAACTCGTCATTTGGCTGAATTTTGGATGGTAGAACCTGAAATGGCGTTTGCTGGACTGCCAGAATGCATGGCCAGTGCCCAAGGAGCTGTACAACATGCCATTCAACATGCTTTCGACAGATGTGGTGAAGATCTCGAATTTTTCCATGCACAACATGCGAAATCCCACAAGAAAGAGTTGCTTAAACAACTTGAAAACATCCTTGGACAAGAGACGTTCCCTCATTTAACGTATACTGAAGCAATTGATGTATTAAAGAAAGCTCCCGTGACATTTGAGCTTGCACCTGAATGGGGTACGATATGGAATCCATTGATGCACCTAATCTATTCATTGATTAGGCATGGATCTTAAAACGGAGCATGAACGGTACCTTGCTGAGCAATATGTAAATGGTCCTGTGTTTGTGACGGACTATCCTGCTGCATTGAAAGCATTTTACATGCGATTGAATGAAAATGAACCTGAAGATCGTCAAACGGTTGCTGGAATGGATTTGCTTGTGCCTACTGTTGGTGAACTTGTTGGTGGGAGTGTGCGTGAAGATCGTCTTGAGGTGCATAGATGGATGGGATGATGGTTTAACTGTGTTTAGGTACTCCAAGCCAAGATGGCAAGTGCTGGAATTGATGCGAATGGGCTTGAGTGGTACTTGGACCTTCGTCGCTATGGTTCTGTGCCTCATGCAGGCTGGGGGATGGGTTTTGAACGTTTAGTGCTCTTTGCTACAGGTATGGATAACATTCGTGATGTGATTCCAGTCCCAAGATACCCTGGTGCATGCAAACACTAGATGGCGACTTGCATTTCAATACACATTGAATCTTATACTACACACGACGTTTGCGTTTGATATTTTGTTGTTGGGCTCGAAGTTGTTCATTTTCAAGCCTATGTAGCTCAAGTGATGCTTTGAGTTCAGCAATTTCCTTTAATGCGGTGGCAAGCTGAGTCTGTAAATCAATTTCTTGTTTTTCAACAGGTTGGTCTTGGACACTTTCTGATGGTCTTTCTTCGACAGTCGACATAGCTTGTTTAATGCCAAGCAATAGATTTACAGGATCATCATTGTCTTCACTTGTTGGTTTAAGGATTTCTTCTGGTTTCATACCTTCTTGTCTTTGTATCAATCGATTTCGTATCGTACTAAGGTTGGGTAATTGATTTGCAAAGACAATGACATCAGCAGGAAGGATCTTTGGTCGGGAATCTGGTTCAGGCAAAATTGGTGTTGGTGTTGGTAGATCCGAAGACATGATGGGCATTGCCATTGGGGGTAATACTGCATATGGACGAATTGGGCAATTACCCTCAAGTTTTCGTTTAAAATACAACGGTTCTTTCGGTGCTTCAGGAGTTGGTGGAGCTGTAGTTGTACGTGTACGCTTTGGTACAGACTTGCGTTTAATGTACTGAAGCAAATCAGGTTCGTTTTTCTTAAAGAATGGATGGCTAAAGGTGCATATATATGTTTTGGTCTTAGTCCATTTTCGAAAGCCAAAGTAATTAAGTTGGCGTTGAAAAGACTGAAAATTATTGTGACTAAAGTACTTTGGTAAAATTTCACGTGTGGCACGACCAGGATCGAGGATTTGGAGCGAAGCACCATCGTCCGCCCACTTGATCACAGACGATTCTTCCTCTTCCAAGATATCAAAAAGCTGCAATAGAAACTTTGGGATCTCAGGTTTAAACTTCGTGCTGCTTGGACTCGAGTCCGACTCGCTTGGACTGCTCGTCTTGGGCTCTGCTGGCATCAGGAGCTTGGGCATCGATGACTGAATTTGCACTACAGGATGGGATGGACTTCGATTTTTAGAATACTTCTACGTATTTTTAGAACGTCCTTGGAGATTGGTCGAAATTTCCAATAAAAGCAGCCAATCATCATGCGTTCTCAGTGTTCGATTTCCTCAACTTGTTGGAAATTGAAGGAAATACAATCGAATACAGCAATATTAGAGTACAATTATCTTTTAAATACATATATTATCTGTCTATTACCACTTTTGATTATGTACCTGTACGAAAAGATTGAGAATTTACATTTTAGATTCATTTTAATCGAAAATATCGATATATTCAACAGAAAAAAGATTTACAAGGATATAACTACGTGTACATTGAAATATAACTTATCATTGACAATTTTGATATACTAAATCACAACTTAATGATAACAAAGTGGAAATATTGACATTTAGGAAGCAAATGATCGAGAAAGAATTTAGTATGATTGGTAGATATTGTAGCCAATAATATTAATTCACTTGCCAGTCTCCATGTAGATTTCTAGAAAAACAGGAGGTATGTGTCCAATGAGGCATTTGTTATAATGATAGTCCTTGTCGAAGGGAGCTCGTTACTTCAATGAACGTTTAGTGAGAATTAACTAGCTGACACCCCACGATACAAACACATAGTGTCTGCTTGTGACTTCTTGTTCATAAGTAGAGCAATTTCTGTTCTCCTTCCCACAATGGGAAGATCTTGGCGCAATTGTTACATGTAAAAAATAAAGTTATAACACTTAAAGAACATTGTTATAATGTGTAAAGATTAGGGTAAGAATTTGTCAAGAATGTAGTAAATATTCGATGAAATGATGCCTATCATTACATGACATGCAATCATTGTGAATCATAAATGGAAATATGACACTAGAAATTGAAATAATGGAAGAGTTTATTCATCAAGAGGAATGGGAGAGTCAATTCTTTGATGTAATGGTAAACACGTGGATGTGATTGTCAGTCGAAGTGCTGAATATGACCGATAACGCAACAACAACACTGGACTCGTGTGCTGGTCGTTTGGCCATTTATGCAAGCTCTCTTCAGGTGTATTCAATGTACAAACCATGTTCCATCATATCCGCCTTGGGGGCAAGTTCATTTGATTCAACTCTACTTGTCAACAACGATTGCAAAAGCACATTTTGTTTGACTTTGCTTCAGTCATTTACTTTATCGTTTGCTGGATGTGTAGTTAAAGACTCTGCAACAGGAAAGAGTGTAAATGCATCAGCTTTGTCGAATTACTGCGATGGAATTACTGCTGGACAAATTTCAAGTTCGACTACACCCTCATCGAACCCATCATCTGACCCTTCACGTCCAACTTCGAGTGTTGCTGTCATTTCTACGAGCCATAGCTCAACCATTATCATTGTTGCATGCGTTGCTGTTGGTATTGTTGCTATCCTTGTCATTGCTTTTATCTATGTTCGCACCAAACGAAATACTCGCGATAGCTTCATGTACGTTGTTCCTCCACCAGCTACTATCAAGACAGCACCAAGCACCGTTGATACTACAGCTTCTAATGAAAGTGGTTCTTTGGACATGTGCAATTTGGATATGCATCGCCTTTTGTTAAAGGACGTGACCATGATCAAGGTTTTAGCTAGTGGTGCATTTGGTGAAGTGTGGATGGGACAATATGAAGCAGAGACTGTAGCTGTCAAGAAGTTATTACCTCACAAATTTGGAAAAGATGCACTGCAAAAATTCATCTATGAAATTGCTCTCATGGCCAAGTAAGTTAATACCATATTCTTTATGAGCTAATGACAGATGTGCAGGCTTGACAGTCCATATATTGTGCAATTCCTTGGTGCTGCTTGGACTCGACCTACTGATATCATACTTGTGACAGAGTTCATGGATGGTGGAGACCTGCGCAATCGACTTCAAAATGGTCCACCATTGTCATGGCAGCAAAAATTGCAGGTAGCACTTGATATATCGGAAGGTTTAGTGTACTTGCACACGTTGAACCCGACAATTATTCATCGGGACCTTAAGTCACGAAATGTCTTATTGAATTCGAAATCACACGCTAAAATCACGGACTTTGGAGTATCGAGAGAGACTGATGATTCAACCATGACTGCTGGAATTGGTACTTATCGATGGATGGCTCCTGAAGTACTCCATGATGGTCATTATAGTGAATCTGCTGACGTTTTTTCATACGGTGTAATCATGGCAGAATTGAGCACCGAATTATTACCCTATTCGGACTTGAAGAATCCTGCTGGAAATCCATACACGGATACAGCGCTCATGACGAAAGTAATGACGGGTGATCTACGTCCTACCTTTTCAAATGATTGCCCAACATGGTTTCAGGAACTTGGAATGCTTTGTATGAATCAGAGTGCCTTGGATCGTCCATCTGCAATGACCATCTCATACCAAATCAAGACAGAACTGCGTAAACAGAATTCCAAAATCCATAGCTAGCTAATCCAAATTATTTGTGCATTTGAATCTCTGAATTTGATGTTGGTTTAACTCTGCTACAAATACTCTAAGAAATTTGCGAACATACCATTGTACTGGAATCTACAAATGAGTCTGCCAAGTGCTTCAAAAAAAATTGGCGCTTCTGTGTTTTCACTTAGATTTCATTTCAGTGTTTCATGCTTGCACCACAATCAAGCCATAAACAATGCATAACATATATTTCCACATTGATATAACGTAAACTCTACATGCAGATTTCCCTCTTTAACAAAAGCCATGGTTTCGAATACCATTAAAAGCAAAAGATTTGCCACGAACCGGGATCGAACCAGTGACCTTCAGATCTTCAGTCTGACGCTCTCCCAACTGAGCTATCGCGGCATTTTCCAATTTGCCAGCTACCCCGCAGTACCACTCTACTGCATTCCAGGTTTTTACAAATTTTTCCCTGCTGTCTCCCCCTTGCCTGCGCCGGAAACCACCACCAAAACTATGCCTTACATTCTTGCACTCGATCGTGGCGAATACTGTTGGTT
>JNBS01004985.1:0-15005 GCA_002081575.1 Thraustotheca clavata
AAGCAGGTCATATTGGATTGATGCTCATGGCTGCAGCTTGTTATGATCCTACTAAGGTATTATTTAACTATACACGCCCAGAACTCAGTTAGTGTAGGCTTCTTCTATGTGGCGAGGAATGCGATCGCTGTATAGAGAAGATGGTATGCTTGAGATTCTATTAGCTCACCCTACACACCAAACGTTGAGAAAAAGAACTTCAAATTTGGGTTGATCAAGCAGTATAGAAAAGTGCTGGCTGGTGCAAAGTTATTGAAAATGATTTCTCCAATATCACTTTCAATCACGTGCGTCAAAATCGTGCAGAGAACACGACCGATTCAGCTAAAATACCATCCACTGTGAATGAGTTAAAGAAAGAGTAGATATAACTTTACATCACAAATTTTCATAAAAGATTCTTATGATTACTGAACACCCAATGCGTCTTTCATATTCGCATGTATACTTGAAGTTTTTTTATCTATCGCCTTCTCCCTCTACTCATAAATGCCTGCTTGGTTTTGCAATCATGTCACTAGTACATCTAATAAACTCTTAGAATACAAACTAGTTCATAGTTCACAATATTCGACTTAGCAACTAAAATATCTTTGAGGTTTATATACCTAAAAGAGTTTTATATCGAATGCGCTCAGCTTAAGGCAGCTTCAAACTATCGGTGATGTAGAGTTTATAGCGAAAACAACAACGATCTGAATCATGGGTGATTTACGATTCATTAAAAGGTAGCACGTCATACGTAATACAGGTCGTAATGAAATGCTAATCTACTTCGTGGTGCATTGCACTGATAAGCTATTATTGAGTATGAATACTACAATTATGCAACTAGGCAAGCCATGGTGTTTTAGTAGCCATGTTTCTGATCACATAATTGACATCGTTTCAATCATATACATATACGACCGAAATTTCATCGCTAACCATACAGAGGGTGAAGAAGATCGTCTGCATCATTCATGTTTGATCTTTTCTAATTCCACGCCAAAATGTTCTGAAGGGTAACTTGAACATTGATAAACAAAACTCCAAAATGATCACAGATTGTTGAGTACCACAGTGGCTGCAGTCACCTAAATAATGACTTATGTAATATTTTATGGTCACGTGAATTACGGTAATATTACATTGTCTTGCGATGCATATGGAACCGATGAATCTTATTATGTCATGAACATTAAACAACATAACAGGTAATTAAATCAGCTACACCAAACTTGTTTCATGCCTTACATATTTGTACTTGTAAACGATGAAGATCTTACTTTTCTTCCTCGTTGTCATCGTCGATTCAATCGGTAGTCTTGTGGCCTCACTGAAAAAGAAACAAAAGGTGAAGATTTTGAGTCGGCCTTTGTGATTGTTTTATATGAGCCATTAAAACAATACTGTAAACACCGCACTACTATCCTAGAACTATAATTAGTAATAACGAGAGTGAATGATATCATTTTTTCTTCCAAGGTGAGAGAGCACGCATTATCACATTTGAGAGGTATTATGAAATCTATGATAGATTAAAATTGCATTCCTCGTATGACTTGCCAGGACTTTTAAGCTTCATATTTTATAAACCCTACGTCTGTTTTACCAAGTAAACACAAACTGCATACAACAACATGATACATATTTTTAATTTGAGTATGACTTTAATTGCTTTTTATTCTGTAATACGCCCAGTGTTATCGTATAGTAAACGATGGATCTGATTTTCTCTATCAAGCACATACCATGTTTTAGAGATTGGACTCCATACGCCACATCGAGCTCTTTGTACATCGTACAACGCAATTGGCGTGTCAGTAGTTTGTGCCTAAAGTTTGTGTAAATCTATAATGCATTTCAATAGTACCTCATAGACTTGTAGCTCCTTTTCGCTTTCAATGAGATACGATTTATCAGACACTGCAAGTAGACGTGATGAAATGGCGATTGTATATATGATTTCAGCCGTCCAAGTTGCCAAGTTTATACACCATTCATGGATATGTGAGTTAGTTGTAGTCAGAATTGTTCGACGCTGACTTAAATATCCCACACCAGTAATAACCTTTAGCCTTTGAGCAATCTTTAAAGTAGCATTATAAGCTCACCTGCTCATCAGGCATTGCCCATGATGTGATAAGTTGAAGCGAATACGCATCATACGCCGTCACGATTCCTTCATGACAGCAAAATACAACCTATAAGCATTTTTACACTTCTTTTCACAACACCGTGTACCAAGTTTGTCACAGTCAAATATGACACTGGTTTCAATAGAGTGACTGCTGCAATCACAGTGTCCTTCTCTACATCTAGCAATTCCAAGGATGCTTCTCCATTAGGCGAAGAAGAAGCAACAACAACGACAGTATTATTGTCTCTTGATAAAGATAAGATATAATCAATATTACTTTTGGATGGTCTTGTTTGTAAAACTTGAGGCTGATTAGACGATTGGAGATTTTGCAATGAGTGCAAAACTAGATCACCGTTAACCAGCCCACATAAAATACTCTATGGAATTATTGTCGTGGTGATATTGAAAGACTTTTACCTTGTTATCCGACAGCCAAATTACAAACTGAATAACACTGTCGGTGGTTAGTTCCAGGCTCAAAGTCGCACAAGTTGGAACAACATGCAGCGTTGCACCACCTATTGCTAAATGTTCTCCATCTTGAGCAATCGCCATTGCACGAACTTTTGATGAGAGAGTCAATGGCCACGTATTCAAAGGTTCGGGCGCACGAGTAGGAAGAAGTAAATGGTGTGCAAAGTATCGATGGGTTAAATTTTGAACTGTTTGGTGAAGCTCTTCACAGTTAGCTTCAGCAACTTTTAGTTTATCATAGGCTTGTTTAATGTCAAGTCTATGAAAAATATAAATTCTCGCTCAAAAAGACAATTAAACACCGAAGTTGATGACATTCTGCTTGACTTGATTCCAGTCGAAGTTGACTTAATGGCTCTCGTGACTGTGCAATTTGAAAAGCAAGAAGTTTTGGTAATGGAACATGCTGAAATACTGTGGATAAAAAGTTGCGTAAGTTCACTGTGAGATTTTCAGTCCATTCCAATGAAAAGTATTCCTACCAACATTAAAAAGACAATAGCAAGTCGGTACATACTTTAAAATATGGATCTGTTTCTGGGTGATCCATGTATGGCAACATAAACCATGGTTGCCATCCTTGATAAATTGCATTTGATAGCCGATGAATTGAAGCATATTTTTTAAAAAACTCAATAACTTTGTGTGTTTGATTTAATTGCATTGCATGAACAATATAACATCGTTCCAAAGATGTTTTAAGACGGTGGACCGACTACATAACGTCATTCCTAAGAATAAGAATAAGAAGTTACTGGTGTCAAATTACTGTCAAGATGACAGAAAAATCGTGCATCTAAAAATTCCCACACATCAGTGAGTTGTTCCAAGTCTGCAAGTTTAATATATTGAAATATCTGATGGACCAATGCATCGATATCCAAACCTTCCCCTCGATCTTTCTTTCTTTCATACACAAACATTTGAAATGTCTATCAATCATATGAACAGGAAACATACACATTGCATGAATACCTTGGTAAAACCACGGAACAAGAGATATTCAAGTACCAATTCATCTACGTTGGCCAGCACGAACGGCATATTCTTCAAAAAACGTCTGATTGGTTCTTTTGTCCTATCACCATAATCAAAATCTTAAATCATGAATTTCTGTTTTAAATTTTACAACATATTTCATCCGATTAGGTACGATCATGACAAAGTACGGGTCTCGTTAAAGTACGATTTCCATGATGGCCAGTCGTTCATCAATTGTTGATTCATAATGCTTCGCGTTGTAACTCATGCTGTTCGCGTGTCGTCGGTAGTCCGTCGAGCGATTCCCCGCCGTGCTATGGCAGCTCGTATGTTCTCTTCGGAAGGTAATGACAGCGTTCCATCAAATACGTCTCGTTTTTTGAAACTTGCCGACGAAATTGAAGAAGCAGACAGTGTCGAATTGGAAGACGGTGAAGAACTCGTTGATCAAATTGATCCAAAGGACGAATTCTTTGTTGATCTTAACCCTGGTGGTGTTGGTTTAACTGAGCATGATAACAAACGCATTTATGATTTGTTCATGGAGGATCCATTGACCAACACGATCAAAAAGCTTTCGACTGATAATCGTGTGTCTGTTGAACGTATTGAAGCTACAATTGTCTTTCAAGGTCTTGAACGAGGATTAAGCATTGAAGATCTTCGTGCTAAAGTATTTCAAATCAAGGAAGCTAAAGCTGCTGAACACGCTGCTCCTGAAAGTGAAAAAAATCCTCAAGGATTGACTGCCAAGGTCCGTGGACGTACCAAATCGGTCGAAGAAATGGTCCTTGAAGATGATTTTGAAGATAAAGATGCTGCAGATATGACGGAGGCTGACTTTATGACGAATGAAGAATGGGAAGAATATAACAGAGAAGACAAGATTCGTGAACCTGATTTCATTTTCCTCAGTGATGAACATGATGAACTTCCACCATTGCATCGTCAATATGGCAAACGTAATCAAACCGATCAACTTACTGTTGCTGAAGCTAAAGCATTGCAATCTGGTGCTGTCAAGAACAAGATTACTCTCTTACCAAGCTTTGCCAAGTCGCTCAACCCAACAGGCAAATGGAAGATTGCTATCAAGGATATCTCGACCAAACGTGCTCCTTTGTACATGCGTGATACCGATGGTTCGTACCGTTTGGCCACGGACGATGAAGCTGTCAAGCGTACATGGGTCAAGCGACCATCGTACTTCCAAGGCATTGAGCGATACGTTTAACATATAGAATCGATCGGTGGCACCATAAGTAGGAGATAATAGAAAATCTATGGTGTTTGTCTTTGTCTTAATGTTCATTTAATCAATCCCATTCCAAGCTGTCATTTCAGAAAGATTATCACAGGGCTCATTTATCACATCCAGGTCCATAGCTTCATCTCGCCACGTACAAGCTCACGGCTTCATTTCACGTGCAATTCATGTAGAAATATCCATTTGGTACAGCTTTACAGATTCATTTAACTTTGGATGCATTGATTTTTTGCTGTAATATCCAAGTAATCCTCATTAAACCTGGGTTTCACCATGAATTTCGCTCTGAAAATGTAGATTTTGATATCCATGTCATTCTTAAGGTAAAAAAGCCCAGCATTAAGTATATAATAAACAATCAATGCATAAACGAAGGCTTTTCCATATCAATTAGCTCGCATTTCCGGCCACACATTGCTTCATGTTCCTTGAAGATCACACAGCGCCATCAGCAGCACGAAGTTTCCTCTGGTTCTCAATGCTTATGGTGCATCCTGCGACATGCCCATCCTTCACGTAGCGATCGATGGTTGATGTTAATTGCTTTAGATATGGTTCATTTTCATCTCGAAGATTTCTCTTCCTTTCTCTTGGTTCATCTTGAACATGGTCATTTTGGTGCTAAAAGTCTCTTTATTTAATTCACGTTATTATACTTGTGAATTCTATGAAACATTAAATTTTAGAGAAAGAAATAACCATGTTGCGATCTTATGTCTCATTTTCTAATTTGCGTCAAGATGCTGCAATCGCTCATTAAACTTCGTTCTTCATCGCGTGTCCTTCAGCGTTCGTTTACTTCTGCTTTGGATAAAGAGATTACAGGCAATCCAGAAGCATTGGAAAGCAAGTATATCATCAAGACGTACAACCCTGATGGCGTACGAACCAAGAAAGGATTGATCTTTACACATGGAGAAGGACCTTATCTTTTTGATGCTCAAGGAAAGAAATATCTTGACTTTTGCTCGGGTATTGCTGTGAGTTCCTTGGGTCATTCGGATCCTGTGTGGGCTAAAGCCATTGCAGACCAAGCTCATGTAAGTTGGAGTGAAATTACGAGGATTTATCATTGCTGATATAGAAAGTTTGCCATGTTAGCAACCTTTTTCATTCGGAACCACCACTTAAACTTGCAAAGAAATTAATCGAGAATTCGACGTTTGACAAGGTCTTCTTTTGCAATTCTGGTATGTTGATTGATACGATATTTTTAATGATGGGATTTTGTTAGGTACTGAAGCTAATGAAGCTGCTTATAAATTTGCTCGTCTTCATGGCAATAAAGTTGCCAAGGGAACGTAAGTAGATGATAGCTATGCAATTGATTAAATTGTTGTAGGCCTTTGGAAGGAAAGAAAACTCATGTCATTGCTTTTAAAGGTGGTTTTCATGGTCGATCTTCGGGTTCACTTTCTTTAACGTATAAACCAGCTATTCGTGAACCATTTTTACCTCTTGTTCCCAACATTACCTTTGCTGAATACAACAATCTTGATGATGTAAAGGCTCAAATTTCGGACCACACTTGTGCAATTATTGTCGAGCCAATTCAAGTACAATCTCTATATAAATGCGTATAGCTCAGTGGATTGTAGGGTGAAGGTGGTGTTATGCCTGCCAAGGCTCAATTCCTCAAGGGCCTTCGTGAACTTTGTAATCAACACAATGCTTTGTTGATCTGTGATGAAGTTCAAACTGGTTTGGGCCGTACAGGAAAACTCTTTGGCCATGAAGTGTATGGTGTTCAACCAGATTTGATTACTTTGGCTAAACCTCTTGCTGGTGGTCTTCCAATTGGTGCTGTTCTCGCCAAAGATCATGTAGCTGACGCTGTGACTCCTGGCAGCCATGGAACTACGTTTGGTGGTAACCCAATTGTTTGTGCTGCTGCCAATGTTGTTATGGATCGTTTAACCGAACCTAGCTTCCTCTTGGTATATGAAATGCTTTTTACAATATACTTAATTCGTGTAGCATGTGCAAAAGATGGGACGATTGATGGCTCAAGGACTTAAGGATCTCCAGACCAAATACCCAAACAAAATCAAAGAAGTTCGTCTACCCATTGGTATGATAATTGCACATGAATATCTTTTTTTGATACTTCGTAACTAGGTGAAGCTGGACTTTATGCAGGTGTCGAATGTACTGGTCCAGTTGGACCTATTGTGAAAGATTTAGTTACCAAGGGCGTCATTACTATCACAGCTGGCGAAAAGTATATTGCTTTTCTTAGGACCTAAAAATTAACTTTTATTGTAGGATTCTTCGTTTGTGCCCACCTCTTGTTATCAACGAAGAAGATGTCAAGATGTTTATCAAAGCACTAGATGAAAGTTTGGCAGCCCATGAACTTTAAACGGCAAAAGACAATTTGTTTTGATCAACTTTGTTTCTTAAAAGCTATCTGAAATGAAATTCAAAATGATACTATTTTGAGTAAACTATATCAACTCGTCAACTGATTTATGCAATTCATTATCTCAACATGTAACACTGTGCAAATACTTCGTCGTGAATGTCAATAGGACGCAGGCGATTCGAAATTAGATATCTCTCCTTCCCAAGTGCTTGGCAAAGGAAAATGATAATAATCTTCATTTGATATAAGGGTGAAATTTTGAGCAACTTTCCGCCCAGAGAGAAGTGCTGGAGTAAGTGGCTTTGTAGAATAATTTTTGCCAAAGAGAACTGGTATTGCCCATTCACGATCGGAAACAATGTAAATAACTTTTGTACTCTTTGGCTTGGCCTCAATTTTGTTCTTCTCTGACTCACTTGGTAGTTGTTTGATATTCATTGTGCGAAAGAAAATATGAACAAACGTCATGACATCAAATCTACACATTACGATGTTGCCATTTGCCATCTGGTCAAATCATCTGGTTAAACCATACGGCGGCATCAACCTCATCAAGCCATCTGGTCAAGAAAAGTATCATCGCCGAAATGCAAGATACGTCAGTTTACGTAAAATGGCGAAAACGTTTCCCTGGAAACTATCAAATAATAATAAAAAGTTTGCTGGTACATAGCACGAGGATGCCCCTCATAAATTTCTCATTTATTAAGAGCAAGCAGAGTGAACTACAAACTAAAATACATTTGGTCCAGTAGGAAAATATACCAAATAATAGCAAATGTGTTAGCAAGTAATCTATCAGTAGAATGAGGACGCGCCAGTTAGCGCCAGGCAAATTGCTTATTCATCGCGACAATCATTGTACATATCCCTGTGCAACGTTAGCAAAGAAAACTCACTTGTCTCAATTGTGGTAAGTTGTCCGTTGTCCCAGACTATGAATACTAGTAATGCGTAGTAAAACTCAAATGTCTCCATTGTGGTAAGATGTCCGTTGTCCCAGACTATGAATACTATTAATACGTAGTATTATCGAAAAAGTTGGATTTTGACCAACTGTGGTTTAATTCACAATACCTGAGCATTTATTTGCAAAATATAATTAAATCGTACTTGGGCATATAGTTAAATGACAATGCGACTTGACACACCATTTCAAATATTCTCCGAAGACTTTCTTTTGTCACAATACCTGCAAGTTTCCACACGAGTTTGAAATGATGCTGTGGTATATTTTCCTAACAAGTCGGTATGAGAGTTTGACTTAGGCAATTAACCTACTGCATCAGACTTCTGTGGATTTATCCAGTTTATGTGGTGAACAAAAAACCATCCTCTCGTTGCATATAGGCTTGAGTTTTGGGCTTATGGTTGGCTGGGGAGGGGAAGGGTGTAGAGCTACATCAAATACTTCACTTGAAGTACCCTCCAAAAGAGTTATTCTTTCAGTTGGTTATCAAAGCCAGCGTTAAGTAAAAGAACATTGTATATGATGGGGTAAAGTTGTTGAGTAGTTTGATTTATCTATAGTAATAGAACACAATTCTCCTATTGACAGAGTGTACAACACCCCTTTTATCACATTGAGTTGAACAGATTTGATTAGTCAAAGTTGGCTTCTAAAGTCCAATTACAGGATATCTTTTGCGAAACTATACATTAAGTAATACTGTTCCTCGCCACAATTTTTGTTCATCGATCATTAACAAAAAATAAAGCTGACAAAACCTTGAATTCAACACCCATTCATCGGTATCTGTGGAAGCGTGGAAATTGTACCGCCGACAAGTGAATAATTTGGGTGCGAGGAAGAATATGTTAGCAATATTGCTGGATTGTTTTCCGATATTTCTGCC
Organism: Thraustotheca clavata; assembly: GCA_002081575.1. Taxonomy (NCBI): domain Eukaryota; phylum Oomycota; class Saprolegniomycetes; order Saprolegniales; family Achlyaceae; genus Thraustotheca; species Thraustotheca clavata. The sequence continues at coordinate 9,069 of JNBS01004985.1, forward strand.
ACGTTGTCTTCCCAACGATATCATATACTCATTCACAAAATAGTCAATATTAGAAGATACCTTGAGTTGCTACGCTCTCTCAATGTATTCTGTAATACTTATGAAGATTGATGCAATCTATGTTAAAATTATCTACGATATACGTATAATGGGTTTTACTTTAAAGTGTTGTAAATTAATTTTCTTTGCGTAGAAATACAAAATAGATGAGCTTTTTCGATTTAGCTTGCTTGGTATTTGGCTTTTGTTTTAAGTATGCAATTTGTTAGTAGTTTTTTCATAAATCGTCTCAAGTCTTAAGCAGAATCTACTTTGTTATCTGCAGAGATTTTCATTGTTTTAGAGACGTATGTACAGATTTCAGGCATGTTTTCACGTATGACTGGTTTCGCTACCTCCTCAAAAGTGCATATACTTTTTCTAATCGTGATTGTATAGCTAAAGCTCATGATTCTGTTGCATATTTGTCCATATTAAATATTCTATCAAGAAACAATCAAGTTGGTATTAAGTTTTCTTGTACATCTGTACAATAATTATTTAAATAGGTAAAAATTGTCATATCTTTTTAGTTAAATCAGAATTATCCGGATGCGTGTATTGAATGTTGCTGAAAAGCCGTCGGTCGCGAAGGAAATCGCGGCAATCTTGTCGAACGGAAGCTCTCAGCGGGTATTTTTCCTTGTATTAGCTTCTTAACACTGTTCTAGAGACCAGGATTCTCTCAGTACAATGGTATCTTTGAATTTCCCTTTGAAATGAACAATCAACGAGTTCAGATGGTTGTCACTTCGGTCACTGGTCATCTTATGGCATTAGATTTCGCATCAAACTATCGGTAATGAAACAATCATAAAGGAATATTCACTATTTTTCTAATGTAGAAGTTGGAAATCATGTGATCCTGTTGAATTGTTTAGTGCTGCGGTTGAAAAGACAGTTCGAGAAGACTCGACACAAAAACAAATTGAAAAAACACTCAAATCGGAAGCTTCCAAAGCTCAGGTAAATGTACTCACTTGAGAATTGATTATTTACTTAAAGTAGTTGCTTGTATTGTGGCTTGATTGTGATCGAGAAGGAGAAAATATTGCATTTGAAGTTAAAAGTGTTTGTGAAAAAGTTAATCGTCGATTAAGAGTCCTTCGAGCAAGATTTTCTGCATTAATTCCACGAGATATTCATCATGCAATTCATAATTTAGTTCAACCAAATGAAAATCTTGCATTGGCGTGTGATGCTCGTAGTGAAATCGATTTACGACTTGGTGCTGCTTTTACTCGTTTTCAAACAATGCGTATTCAGAAAAAGTTTCCAGCAGTACAAAATACATCTGAAAGTCGTGTCGTGAGCTTTGGTTCGTGCCAATTTCCTACACTGGGTTTTGTCGTGGATCGTTATTTAGCCATCGAAAGCTTTGTTCGTGAACCCTTTTATTACCTCCATGTCACACACACGTTACAAGATGTTGGCTCAATTGTTTTTACATGGAGTCGAACCAGAGTTTATGATCATCTAGCGTGTTTGGCTTTGTATGAAACTTGCCTCGATGCTCAAATTGCTACTATCACAAGTATTTCAAGACGAGATACTTCTAAACGTAAACCATTTCCATTAACTACAGTCGAGTTCCAGAAAAGAGCTGCTCGATGGCTTAGAATTTCGTCTGAACAAGCCATGACAGCGGCTGAAGCACTTTACAACCGTGGTCTATTGAGCTATCCACGCACAGAAACAGATAGCTTTAAAGAAGGCACAGACTTGATGGCTCTCTTGGCTCTACACACTGAACATGAAACTTGGGGTGGATACGTTAGTCTGTTGCAAAATGGCAAATATGAACATCCTCGCAGTGGTAAAAATGATGATCAAGCCCATCCACCGATTCATCCAACAAAATCTGTCTCGCTTTCGTCCATTTCAAACGATGTCGAGCGCAAAGTATATGAGTTTGTCGTCTTACATTTCTTGGCTTGCTGTAGCATGGATGCTCGAGGTAGTCAAACAAATGTGACAATGCAAATTGCACAAGAAACTTTCAGTGCAAGTGGTTTAATGATTCGAGAGCGCAATTACTTGGATATTTATCGGTACGAAAAATGGGCTGCTACTGTCATTCCAGTTTATGAGCGTGGAGATCAATTTGTGCCTACAATTATGGAATTAAAGTTTGGCGAGACATCACCACCCCCCTTGTTGACTGAATCGGATCTGATTGCAAAAATGGATCAACATGGGATCGGTACCGATGCTACGATTGCTGAGCATATCAATACAATTCTTAAACGGCAATATGCTATAAAAATGAACAACAATACGCAGTTCAAACCTACAGGTAGCAATAAATCACCAAACCACACTCAAATTTTTTAGAGCTTGGGCTAGCACTCGTAAAATCATACGATCGCATGGGATATCAATTAGCGCAACCAGATCTACGGGCTGCAGTACGTTAAGATAATGATGTGGCTTGTTAAAAATCTAATTAGATGGAACGTGATTGTAATGCTATCGCCCAAGGTCAAAAGACTTGCAATCAAGTTGTTCAGTCATGCATGGAACAGGTATCCCAAATTATAGCTTCACAAGCCTTAAAGAGATATAGATGCGCAGGATATTTGAAAGCGTCGTTGAAAAGTCTAGAGTACTAGATGAGACTTTTCAAAGTTACTTTGGCAGTGCAAAGCCTGAAGTACTCACAGCAAATAGTCGAGTCGTTAATCCTCATTTTGGTATGTGTGGCAAGTGCAATAAAGCCATGGAACTACGGTACATAGCTCTTAACTATGTTTAACTAACAATTGAAATGTAAGGAAATTGTCCGATGGAGGTGGCTTACTCACGTGCGCGCAATGTAAAGGACAATATAGACTCCCCATACATGCTACTGCGGTTCAAACTTCGACACATTGTCCAATTTGCCGGTTTATTGTAGTTGAAATACAAAAGAGTGACAATTCACCTGGCTACATGGTATGCCCATTTTGCTTTAATGAGCCACCAAACCCTCGTCTTAATGAAATGGCTTGCTATAATTGTACTGCTGACTGCCCTTTTGCTACTGGCACCCACGACAACTTTATCGTGCAATACTGTTTGCAATGTGCCTCTAATTGCATGAAGCTTCGTAAAACCAAGACTGCCAAATATGTTGTGAGTTGTACTGATTTTCCAAATTGCAAAGAATCGATTTGGCTTCCAGCTGCCATAGCTTATGCTTCAGTGACGGCAAATCCTTGCCCAACATGCTCAACGCCAACCCAAACAATTAATCGTGCCAAGCTTCGATTTCAAAACAATCTACTTCCACCTGATTTACAAGTGCGAGTTCTTGATTATGGTGCAAACTTTGAAACTTGTGTCTTTTGTGACAATATTGTACAAAGCCTTGCTCAGGGATCAATACAATTGAAGCCTGTTGTTCCAAGTCAAGCCGCACGATCTATGAATTCTTCTGACTTACAAAGCTCTTATCAACGTGTAGCTCAAGCTCTACCTTCAAATACAGATTACGCTGCTTCCATTACTGGTGAAAAGAAAAGAAAGACAACTAAACGGCAACAAGCTAAAAACAATGCTACAGATAGTTCAATTTCTGCGCGTCCAGCTCTACAAATGGAATATAATGGCCAGCAATCAACTGGAAATGCCCCAACATGCAAACATCAACAACCTTGTGTATCTCGAGTTGTATCCAAAAATGGTGAAAACAAAGGACGTGAATTCTGGGCTTGTAGTCTTCCTCAAGCAGAAAGCTGTGGTTTCTTTGAATGGAAAGATAATACTTCTTCTAGCACTCGACCTAAATCCAATGTAATGTGTCTTTGTGGTGAACCTGCCATTGAATTAACATCAAAATCAGCTCAAAATCCAGGACGGACATTTTATAAATGTGCCAAAAGTGATAAGAACGAACAGTGCAAATTTTTTGAATGGGCAGACTCATCGTAATATCACTAGATTTAGAATAATACAATCATTTTTTTACTGTTCATGACACTTTCATACAATCATTTCTGCGTTGAAAATATCGACTTATGATATCACTGATGACAAAATTGTACCGATGTTTTAGGTTTGGATCGACTTGTTAATTATTACACAAACTGCAAGACTAATGTGAAAACTTGAAATGGACTTTATGTGTACTCCACTTATGCAAACAATGGGGTTTCGTAATGAAATTGTGGCGTTAGACATAGATATTTGTAAAGGCTTGGAGACTATTGTCTATTCTATTAACCATTTTGTCTTAATGTTAAAACCTCGCCCTCGACGGGAACAGTCTGCAGCTGATTAACGACAATTTACTTTTACCTGATCAATAGGAGGGTAAAGGTAACCAAAAGCATTACCTTCTTCCTACCTTATACAGTTTACCTTATAGAGGAAACCCATTACCTTTACGCCTAATTTTACTCTTTACTTCTAGTAAAATGTATTTATTTACCTTACCTTGCCGAGGCCAACATCTAATTGTGGATATTTGAGTTACGAGTACAAGTGAAGTGAATGAGGATGACATTATTGTTGGGAGTGAACATGACGAGAAGGAGTATGCAGTTGATTTAAAGTATTATTATGCTGGTGGTTCGTGCTGTTTTATGTTTCAACTCCCCATGATCGAAATACAAAAAATTTTGATTTTTGGGGTGCAAACTACTACTAAAGACAAGTCCGATCTGGTGACATATTGTGGTGGCGCTTTTCATACAAATACAATCAATAAACTCTTTGGAATGCAACGAAATGACATGGTACTATGAATCTTCGGTTTCCCGTCAGTTCGTATGCAGTCTTACTTTTTGTACAAGTATGTGATGAAAACTCCATTGCGAATTTGGTATCTTGGCTTAATGGGTCGAGAAATCCTTCAGTGGATGATCACCTTTTTGAATGGCTCTTTTTTGCATCGTATCAAAGCGAAAAGTGAAACTATTTGGAGAAACAAATGAAGTTCTGCCCCAAGCAAGTGTCATTACTTTCAACCTGAAAAAACGATTTAAAGTGCAAAATGATGGAAAAATCAAAGGAGACGGCTATTGGTTGCAGCCAACTGCTTGGAACCAAGGAGGCTACGATGCTGTTTACTTTAACACGAAGTATGGCAATGTCATTTTTGTTCAAGTCACCCGATCAGACAAGCATGATTTCAAAATGCGCTTTTTCGCTGAAGTGCTATTCAAACTATCACAAACAAAAATAGAAATAAAAAATGTCATCATCTATTTTGTAGATCAGTATCTGAACTTTAGCTTGGGCCACATTGAGGATCGTGATGTTTTGCAGGAATATGATAAGACCTGAAGAAGACCATGTTCGAGTTCGTGCTTTTGAAGCTGCTCCATTTAAACTGGCATAAAAATATGCTTGAGTCGTACGAGAGTTTGATCGATAAACATGAAAGATTTAATAACTATTTTTCTCTACACTTTTGGATAGTTTTCCCTGTTAGCACCGAAATATAAGTGTAAGAACACTTGGTCTATTGTAACTTTTCAATCTATTAATAACGTTACAGCATCTCCAACGCTATCGTTATCGTTATTTATATACAATGACTATTGTGATAACTATAATGAATTCATTAATAGGAAATAAAACTAAAATTGATTAATTTTATCACATCTTCCTTGAAAGGCAAACCAAACTTGTTACTTGTTGTAATTTGTAAAAGATTTTAAACATCAAAGTCTAAATTGAGCGAATGAATAGATGATATCATGTGTACATTCATTTACTTAGATAAATTTGGACCACCGGTTTTGGTCGTCTTCGTATTTGCAATGAAGTATTAGAGATTACCAGGTAACTATTTAAAGTATGATTATTTATATACATTGTGAGCTTACCATATTCATTGAACCAAACGTGAATGCGTCGCGAAGATTTCCGTAAAAATGCATATCACCTGCACACTTTGGTGGACTAACTTGA
>JNBS01004987.1:0-14737 GCA_002081575.1 Thraustotheca clavata
AAGCTAAAGCTCTCGAGGAACAAAAGAAATTGGAAGATAAACTCTTAAAGCAAGCAATGCAAGTTCAGGTACTTTTGTTTTTTTGACTGAGCTTTGAATAAATATTTTGATTGTTAGGAACAATCTTGGCGTCAATCTAATGTTACAGATCTTAAAGTCATCATGATATTGATGAACATGAATTAACAACAGCTTTTTGTAGAGTGTTGAAGCTGCTGTTGCTGTATATGATGCAACTTCAGAAGAAATACGAAGTCAATTGAGTTCAAATGATCCTGAAGCTTTGGCAGTAATTACAGAAAGACGACGATTAGACAATGAAGCTAAAAGATGGCGTGAAAAACTTTATGCTCAGGTTATCATTATAATTGTATAGAAATATGATGATTGTAGGCAAATAATCTCAAGAGCCTTCAAGCTCAAAGTAATGCTCTTACTTCTGAAGTACAAGCACTTGAGACTGCTAAAATGACTGCTAGCAGCAAAATTGCTTGTCTAGAAGAAAAGAAAACTAGTATTACTCAAGCTGAACATGCAAGCAACCAAACAAGTTCAGATCTTGCTACACTTCGTGTACTATCAACTACAATTTCTATCCCTTAAGCATCATGATAGGAATTAATTTCACATCATACCAATCTTAAATTGCAAGAATCTGAATTCAAGTCAAAATGCCAAGAAGAACTCATTCAGCTACAAGTAACATCAAAATACATCTCGCTTTTAGCTAAACTTACTTGATAGAAACAAGTCCAAGATCTCACGGAATCTCAAGACAAACGTTTGAATAAATTGGATGAAAAGTACAAAGTCCTTGCTGCTAAAGTATACCTTCTTTAATGACTATATTTGTCATGAATATCTAGCGAGATCAACTCAAACAAGAATTAGCAGTCGAAGTACGTGGTGTTTTATCAACTTTGCGTTTGATTGATGATATTCCATGCAAAATTGAATTAATTCAATATGAAAAAAGATTTATGGAGCTTTATGATGAAGTATTATTTATGATTATCTTTTCTAATGACATATAGGTGGCATTGACATTAGAAGAAACTCGCAAGTATTTTTCCTTTTACAATACTCTCGAGACAACCCATGAATACTTGGAAAAAGAAGTAGACATTTTAACCATGTGAATTTTTGAATAATTGCCTTTAGGTTGCCTTAATCGATAGTATCAATGCCAATTTTGAAATTGCATTGAGTTCAAATGCTGCTACTGATGTATTTTTCAATCAAATGCAACAAGTGATTGCAAATATTCAAACGAATGTCTTTAAGCAACAAAGTTTATGTCAAAGCAAACAACTTGATATTGATACATTGGACAGCAAATATCAACTTGTACTTTCTATTTGATTAAGTTATTTCTAATGATATTGTAGCTACTTGAAAAACAACAAGAATATGTAGCTGCAATTCGTGATTTTCAAAAGGAATGTGAAAAGAATGAAAAACTTCAAGCACATTTGGTTTAGTAAATTGATAAATAGTTTATTAACTCAAGGGTATAAGTATACGAGCTTTGTTTCTTGTGGACGATCATTTAAATTCATTTTTTCAAGTTGTAGACGAAGACGTGCAGCTTCAAGGCGTTTAATGTGTTGATTTTTGTTGTTTTCTTTCTCATTGAGTGAACTCAAACTTGCTTCAATATCCGAGTCTGTCAATGTACTTCTTGAACTACGTTGACTTGATGGAGCTGTTGAATTCATCGAACTGTTGGTACTACAACGTACACGCATACAATTGCCATTGGAAATACGAAAAAAATTGGACTCGGTGGGTGATGGTTCATCATCAACAAGAGGATTTTCTTCAAGGACAACAATTGGAGAGGAATCGATGACACGAGGAAAGATACAAGACATATCATGTAAAGAGAATCGAATTGGTGATGGTGATTCTTCAGGACTGAGAGGAGGTACATCCCATTTATTTTCAACTTCTTTCGGCATGGATAATTCACTTAAATGACGATCAATTTGGTTGTTGGTATCAGAGCATTTACTACAACAAGGTACTGAAGTCGAATCGTATTTTCCAGCAGTAGGTGATGAAGGAAATGTGACTTCAACACTCACAGTACACTTGGAGCAAATGGAATTTCCACAAAGTCTGCAATGATGACGGCGTCGAAAGGTACCAAACGATTTAAAACAAGAATAGCAATACGCATTAAATGTCCATAATGAACGTGGCACAAGTTGAAGACTTCCTTGTCGTGAAAATATGACGGCAATGGTAGCAAGTCGTTCTGCAAGTTGAATCATCCATGATTGAGCAAGTTTAGCTTTTCCAAAGCTTAAGAAAAAGGAAACTTGGCTCATTGCTGGTGTAGAAGTACGTTCAACAAGGAAACCTGAACAATCCATTCGCAATCGTTTACATCCCGTGTGTTGTTCTGAAAATTTAACAAGTTCAGGCACTTCAATCGATTGCCAAATTTGTACTCCAATATCAGCAGGACAAGCTACAGCAGGAACAAGTCCAGTATGTCTTCTTACATATCTTGTTGTAGCAGTCATATATGTCATGTCAAATTTCTTGTTTTCATCAGCAAGTGCAAGCCAATTAAAGTTCATATCTCGTCCATTATGTAAACTAACACCTTCAACAAATGCATCTTGTAGTAAATAAAACATTGTTTTACGATATTCTTGTGCATTGACTCCTTGTTTACTTAATGCAAGTAAGACTTCATCAAGATCTCCAGGTACAATCATCACTGCTTTAACACGAAATGGTACATTAGGTGAAGTTCGTGTTGGAACACTTTGATACAATTCCATATTTTGATGTGTCTTGACATATTTAAACGTAGTTGCATCCAAAGCTAATTCCGTAGCTGCTTTATGAGCAAAACGAGCACATTTAGCATGTACAGAAGCATCCAAAGGCTCCACTGCCATCGAGTGAACTGAGCGTAAGAACGTCCCGCGCATTTCGTTGCAAATTTCAAACTGAATCAAACTTCAGGATTCGTAAAAATGTCGCAGAATCATCATGAGGTGATGAAAAAAGTAGCTTGAATGAGTCCAGCGATTGATAGGCAAAAGAATATGTTAAATGAATGGAGTAGAAAGAGATAAAGAGATAGATGATCATAGTAATGATTTTACAGTAGATAAGTATGTAGGAAAGCTTTGAAAAAGAGCTTGGAGATGAATAGATTTGAAATTGGTGAGGAAAAAACGCAAGTTTTATGGGTGCATTAATCGTGAACATCGCGACATTCGAGTAGCTCAGTGATTTTTATGCGCAAGAAAGTGGCTTATATACACCAGATCATCCATTGCTTTGCTTCAGAAATCAACATCCGCGACAAATTCGATCGAATCCCTCACGCCATGATAAGCTCCTTTCATGCACCACTGTACGTCATTGCTTCAGAATTCAACATCCGATTGTTTACATCAAAACTTCATTGCTTCATAGTACACGATCTGATCTTCAATCCATTCTTCTCAACGATAACTCAATGCAAACTTTCATTACATTCTTCATACCCATAGACAATACTTACTCTGATACAAATCAAAACAAATCCCATAGACAGTACTTGCATACAAATCTAAAGATATGATACATGTGGTCTTGTATCGAGTTTTAGCCAATATTATGAAAAATTCTATATAAGAATATTTTTGTATCACACTTTCTAATGGTAAGAGTGTTTATTAAGGTGTAATTCATAATAGTTAAAATTCTACTTAAACAAAGTGTGATACTATAGTAGAGTGTTAACATTGCAAAGTTGAAAGAAGACTAAAACCATATAGAAGACCACTTATTATGCTTAAGTGTTCTTATATAGAGTTTTATAACAAGTGATATATGTAATTTGAGTGTGATTTCTAGTGTGTAAACCTCTATATAAGACCAATTGAAAATTTAGTAACGTGTTTTTGTGCCAGTAGTGATTGGAGCAGAAGCAATTATGAAGTGTTTTAGGTGTGATCAAACTGGTGAGACTCTTCTTCGATGCAGTCGATGCCGTGTAGCTACGTATTGTAGTCGTAAATGCCAAGTTGAACATTGGAAGAAACAACATAAAGCAGAGTGTGGAAAGCAGCAACTTTCTTTAAAGTATCCTGGAGTCTTTGAACGAGACACATCGACCTTTTATGATCGTATTACACCTGATGTGTGTGCTAAGCTTATGGAGAATGGATATGCTATAATTGACAACTTTTTAAGTGAAGGATGGGCGAATGCATTGCTTGCTGAAGTCCAATTTCTTCAACATGCCAATTTACTTGAAAAAAACAAGACGCAATTTCCGAAAGCTAATGGCACAGTAGCTCAATTCGAGAAACCAAATATCTATGAAGCAGATCTACATAATGCTACTGTTCGACAACAAGTACCTGAACTTGATGCATTGTTCCATCAAGATGATTTATGCTATGCACTTGCAACTCATACAAAATTGGATTTAATTCCTGGCACTCAAGGAAAAACACTCAAAGTTCAATACAATGCAGGCTTTGGAGGATGTTTTCCTTGTCATTACGACAATCCTGGACGTCCGAACAAACGTAAACTCACTTGTTTATTGTACTTAAACCCATCATGGGCTCCAGGAGATGGAGGAGAGATTCAATTCTACCCATTTCTCGCCCGAGAACCTATAACACTCGCGCCACTCATGAATCGTTTGGTGATATATTTGATCCTAGATCATTTGAAGCTCATGTGTTATGTGTAGGTCATCTTTTCTTCCGATTCCCTCTTACATCGTGTGCTGCCAGCAGCTCAACCTCGCCATTGTTTGACCATCTGGCTTGATGGAGCTTCTGTTAATCTACCAGAGCATACACAATTGAGTCTTACAGCTTGTGATCTTAATGAAGGTTGGGAAGCATTTACAAAGCGTTTAGCGAAATCTCCAGTACAAAGATTACTTTCACGTGGTGTTTATGCTGAAGAATACTTGAAATCACTTATAGAATGTATGGGCAAGGCGAAAGAAGGGTTTGACGATATGGTACAATCACATAATGCTCATTTAGAGCGATTGCACAAAAATCAACTGCTGTTTGCTTTAGTCGAACGGCTGCGAGCATATCGGTAAATATGTAATAAGTATCATACAATTTGTTTTCTTCAACAAGATGATGGGATTTCGAAAAGAGGAACAAGCTAAGTGCCATGGTTCACTTGCCTCTAAGCAAGAAAGTTAACACAATGGTCGTACGTTGTTCGCGATGCAAAAATTGTGGCAAAAAATATCTTAATGCAATGAGCGTGTGTGTGCTGCCATATTGTTCGTTGGATTGTCAAAGTAATTCGCTTTATCTTGAACATGTTCATCAACGTTTAAGAAATATGCTCGATCAAGTGAATCATCCAAGTCAATGGATTAGTACTCGTAGCAAAGTTTAATGTAGTGTACAATCAATTAATTACTCGTTGCGTATAATCTGAAGGGAATCAAGAGCTGTTGTGTGATCAAGTTGAACGCTTCCTGTGTTTGCCTACAAAAGTAGCTCATTATCTTGTCGTAAGATCGAGCTTTACCAAATGCAATGCTGCTGAGAACATGCGACAGACTTGGTAGACATTCATGCCATGCACGATTGCTTCAAATGGTTTGGATTCTTGTTCACGAATTCCATTTAACATTGTGTCTCCACACGCATGAATATCAAATGATGGACGTTCTTCCTATAATATTCATTGTATCCATAGAGTAGAATCCTTTGCATACTTGTTGGCGTAAAATTGGAGTTAGCACTCGTTGCCATTCATTAACTTTGCGTGTTAAATCGGTTTGTTGGACATAATGCTCGGAACCTTGTAGGAATTGTTCCTAAATAGATATTAATGCTGTAGACAAGAGTTGATTGTACAAAATGTTGCTTGCATAATTCTTCATACGACACGGTATCTGTAGCTTCTTGTTGAGTTGGAAATAGTTCATCTTGATCATAAGTTGGAGGAGCATACTCTGTTATTGGTGCTGGTAATGCAATTGACTCGACTTGTTCTTCACCACCACTATCACTTGCACCACCATCAAAACCATAATCATCTTGTGGATAAGGAATATCTTCATTTTCTTCTTCTACTAATACTTCTTCGCATTCAACAAACTTGGGTTCTTTCTTCACCGAGGATAATTCTTCCGTCTATTCTAGAGTAAATAAATTTTGAATAAATAGACATACTCGTTTGATGGCAGAAGCATATTGAACACTTAATCGACGAAATGGGAATGCTTCACAATCATCTTTTGCAAAGAATGTATAAGGTTTGCTCTTTAAATGACGCTTTAGTCTTTCAGCAGTACGTTGGGCTTTTTTTGCTGTTGGAGCATACAATGGTTCATCTTTGAATACAGGTTCAGCTTTGACTTTGGGCAATTTTGTTTGATATGGAATGCCTTTACAAAATGGAGCACTGACACTATGAGTAGCATCATAAGGATCTAAAAGCTGCCATGGATCCGCCTTGATTTCTGCTTTAATTTGTTCTTTCTTGGGTACAGGAATTTCTTCTTCGTAAACTGAAGTATTTAGTTTACTTGGCATAGCTTCAAAAGAAGTCATATCCATTGCGAAATCTGGTTCATTGTTGTCTTCAGGAGCATATCCATTATCATCATCATCGCCACCACCAAAAGAATGATCATTTGCATTATTTTCTTCCTCTTCTTCTGAAATATGACCCAAAGCAATTTGACGAAAAGAACGATTAGCTTGAGTTTCTGCTGGTAGCTCCACAATAGGTACTTGTGCATCAGGATCAAGTAGTAATTTACTACTATCATCCAACAAAAGTGCTCCCGACTACATATTCATAAATAATTGACACGAATCTTATAAAAAAGTACTTTGGAGTGAAGTGTACATGAACGTAGCTTGAATGATTCTCCAGTTTCTCGATCATCAGGTACTAATGATCCCATCAGTGCCATGGATGCCCTAAGAAAGAGCATAAGAACATAATAAACTCGATCAAAATTACTGAAAAGTCTTTGTAGTAATACGTTTAGCCGCAGCAGGCAGCATTTGTGTGTTAGGCAATAGATTAATCTTATCACTTTCTTCCACTTTACGATGAAATACCCAATCGACAACATCACTTGCATGAATATCTGACATTGCCAAAGCCAATGTATCGTCAAAACTTCCTCTTCTTGCATTGCTTCCATGAGGTGTTTTCTGTCGTTTACTTGCATGTTGATTTGCTTTACTCGACTGGAATTGAGAGAGTGCTTCAAGCACAAGAGAATAGAGATTCTCAACTTTCTTGCTGTACCGGACCGTCGAATTCTGGACGAGTAATGCAGCTTGAGCAAAGTTCACAAGCTGTGATTCATCAGCTTGGATAGCTTGCAAGTACTCTTCTAGCTCTGCAGCAAGATCTAGTTGCCAGCCAAGGTCCCTATATATCGTTCATCTCATATTCATCGCAGCTGACTGCACCTGATGGGCTCAAGGAGGTGACCCGTGGCTGCAGATGACATTAAATTTCAAAGTACATTTTTCCTTCTTAAAGATAGATGGCATTATCTAAGCCTCGTGTATTGGTAACACGTTATGTACCCTATATCTTTGGTAGATAATGTACAAGAATCAATCTAAAGCAAATGTAGAACAACTCGAACGTGCTCATGTTGACGTTGATGTGTTTGAACGGGATGATGTTGCGATACCCCGTGAAGAACTGCTTCGTCGAGTCCAAGCATGTGATGGAATTCTGTGTATGTTGACCGACCAGATCGATCACGAGGTTTTAGCTTCTGCAGGATCCAAGCTAAAGGTTGTCTCGACTATGTCTGTTGGATATAATCATATTTCTGTTGATGAATGTCGTGCTAAAGGAATTGCCATTGGATTTACACCAGGTATATTCATCTTCCACCCTCAATATATGTAATTATTGTGCATAGGCGTGTTGGATACATCTACTGCAGAAACAGCAATTGCATTAACGTTTATGGCAAAAAGACATGCTATGGCTAGTGTAAATAGTGCCAAGAATGGAGAATGGGGCGTTTGGCAGCCATTTCAGTAAAGATTTCGTAGCTTTTTTCATGGCTGACCAAGCTTTTGTAGATACTGCGGGTCTGATGTCGAAGGAAGTACAGTTGGTATCGTAGGTTTGGGCCGAATTGGGGCTAAATACGCACAGATTATGAAGACAGCATTTAATTGTCGTATTCTTTACACCGGCCCCAAAGAAAAGCCAGAGGTAGCGGAACCATTAAGAGCTCAATTTTGCTCCTTGAATGAGCTCCTTGGTGAAAGTGACATTGTGAGTGTGCATTGCCCCCTGACGACATCCACACGTCACCTCTTTAATGCTGACACGTATTGTTGCCAACGTGGGATGGAAATAATGGGTGTCTGTGTAGATTTCCTCTTATGAAATCATCGGCAGTCTTTATCAATACAAGTCGTGGACCTGTAGTCAATCAAGACGCTTTATATGATGCACTTGTTGCAAAACAATTAGCGGCAGCAGGTTTAGATGTCACAGACCCAGAGCCATTACCTGTTGACAACAAGGTAATTAGGAACCCATTGCACCATGTTTTTCATTGTAGTATCTAGCTTTTTACTTTGCCCAATTGCACAATATTTCCTCATATTGGATCAGCTACCATTAAAACACGTCAAGCTATGGCAGATATTGCAATTCAAAATGTCCTTGCTGGTATTTACAACAAACCATTGCCACATGCCGTGTAGGTAACCCAAATGATGCCACCAACCAAGTTGACTCAGACTTTGTACTTCAAGTTTAATCACAGTCAACATGTTCTCTATGATTCAAATTCTAGCGACAAGTACACTGAATATGGGAGTGATAAAAATTGATCTTTGATCTAAAGAGTACCTTAAGCCCAGTGACACTTGACCTCATGATATCGCACGGCACGTCCCGCATGCGATTCCTTATCAAGTCACCTGACAAAATGATCGCATATAACTTGTCTCTCAAATTTAATATTTCATCACCTCTGATAGTAATGGTAAATCAGATGGTGAATCTGTAGAAGCTGGCTACATAAACGAAGGTCCGAGGAAGAAGACATGAGAGAGAGAAACTTTTTATCCATGTCTTGGACGTCGGTCCTATTGAGATGACCAAGCCAACTTTAACTATGTCCGCCCTTGAGCTACTCTTTAAATTTATTGCCTGGTTGAGCTGAAGTTTCTCACAATCTGTTTTTGAATAAAAAAATTATTGTTGAAATGACCCCATCCAACAATTATACAAAATTCTTTTAAATTTTCAAATATTATTTGAAATTTGTATACTTAATATAAAAATAAAAGAAGGAATGATGCTAGCACATCGTACATAATGTATTTGATAGTACGTACAAAACATATAATAAAGAGAAGATACTTGAATGTATAAAGATGTATAATGTACGAAATTCAGAACAGGTTGCTTGGCATTCGACGTGGTGTCAGAATCCCATTCGCTGAGAGCTGCGCACACGTGCGCTGAGATTGATCATTGGACACTCGGGACAAGAATCGAGGCGATGGGTGGTGGAATTGCAGACATTGAGCCCGAGTCGGACGGCGAAAAGCCCCCAGAAGCGCTGAAGAAGTGCAATTCGTTCTCGGATACAAGTAGTTGTGAATCGCCCAATTGTAAGGGCTGTACGTCATCACCACAATCAAGTACGGGCGAAAGTAAGAAATTTGTTTGTCCTGTACAAGGTTGTGGTCGTGTATTCTGTTCGTCAAGTAATCTTGGACGACATGTCAAAGCACATTCGGGGTTAAAACCTTATGCATGTTGCAAATGCTCTAAACGTTTTGGACGTGCATTTACACTTGCTCGCCATGAAATTACTCATACTGGACAAAAACCATATCACTGTGAAATCTGCAACAAGGGATTCAATACCAGTGGCAATCTTTGTCGTCATCGACATATTCATGAAAAAGAAAAGAACCAGGGACTAGCACCTAATCGAAGGACTAAGAAACGTACGAGTCCTCTTGGTACTGATGACTCTTCAAAGAAGTCACGCAGTGATCAAGATTCTGACTCAGATGAAGTCCTTGATATGATCAAAGGAGAAGATGCTTCAATGGTGGATGTACTTGTCAACAATTTATACAATCAAGTTGGTGAATCAAATGAATTTGATATGGAACCTGCTCCTCTTAGCGGCCCTTCTGATACAGGCATGGAAACAGACACAGAAAATTTTACAGATGTGTTTTCAGACTTTGAAATGGATGCTGAAGCTCGCAACAATGCAAATACTAATGCTATTGACAATGCTACAATGCCAATTGTAAATCCAGCTCAAGTTGCATATAGTGCATGCTTGCAAATGGAAACAGCATTGAAATGTGGAGGTGTCAAAGATCTTTATCTTCTTGCCCAACAAGCTACTCAAGCAGCTGAATTCGAAATGCAAGATGCATGCATGAAGTATGATGATGCTGGGCGTCGTTTTGGTGCACTCTGTCAAGTATCTGCTCCAACAGTGTGTTCTGCAATGTGCCGTTGTCTTGTCTTTTATGAATCGGAAAAGAATTCTGCTACTCGTCTTGTTCAACGATCACGCCGCCTCTTTGAGCAAACGTGTGCTTCTGCTGCTACTTTAAAAGAAGAAAGCGAACGCAAACACAAAATCCTCATGGAAGTGGTCTGTGCGTCCCAAGATGCCGCCAGTTGCCTCATTAATGCTTCGGAAGCTAAGCTATCCGAGCTAATGGTGCAGCAAGCGACGGCCCAGGAAGCCGCTTCGATGATGATGGGGCATCACCCATCCAATAGTAGCATCGATATGGTTCTGTAACACTAGCTTAGGAAACCATTATCTATTAAATGAATGTTTTACCATGATTTTACGTATTCATTCCATTAGGACTTCTTTCCTTTGAGCCCGTCTTCGTGTTCCGCCCCTACATGCCGCTGTCGGTCCGTGGCCCTTTCTCATCTTACTCATATGATGGATGATTTATTCATTCTTATAGGTTTTTAATTGTGGCATATGAGTTGGTAAATATGGCATCCGAGGCACGAGAGCAATGGCATGCAAGGTCGACATTCGTAGCAGATTGTTGTGCTCGTTTGCACTTGGGCTACGTACGCTATGGATTCTGCTTGGTCTTACGTACGTCTAGGTACCTACGACGACTGCAATGATGCTTTGTCATCGCTTTTATGCTAAAATGAGGTGCGTGCCGATTGCGAAGTTTGCTAATGATACTTGCTTAGTGCACAAACCTTTCCATATATGGATATTGGAGCTTCTTGTATCTTTCTATCAACTAAAGTAAGTGTTATGTATGACGGCATGATTAAAAATATGGTAGATTACTGAAAAGCCAAGAAAATTACGCGATATTATGAATGTTGCATATAGCATTGCCAACAATACGAATAAACCTGTTCCGACAGGATCTGTATCGTACTATTTGGATATATCTTGATGTTTATGTATGTTTGTAGGAATACACAAATATGAAAGAAAGATTATTAGATGGAGAACAAAACGTAACAAGGATATGTAATTGCAAACAATTTATTGTTGATGTTAGGTGCTTCGTGTACTTCATTTTGAATTGGATATGAATTTGCCGTACAATTTCTTGCTTAATTATACTCAATTATTAAGGTACTGTCTATGAACATGGATTGAATTCAACAACGTGTAGGTGTTCGCGAACCTGTGTTCAAGTAGCACTTACACTCGCAAGTGATTTTTTCTACTCTCCAACATCCCTTGAATACGATGCACATATAATTGCAACTGGATGCTTGTACATTGCTTTACATCTATTAAAGGCATATTGATACCATCACTTTGTCATTGATATTTCAATTAGACAATGCCTATTTTGCCAAATTGGTGGTATGAATTTGATACAAGGTTTTTACAATCAAATTATGATTATAAACTCATTCTATCGTAGTGATGATGATTTAGCTGCTATTCAAAACGAATTTAATGCTCTGTACACCCATTTTCCTCCATCTGATGAAGTTGTTAAAGCAATGGCAAAGTAATAACAAAAATCAATTACTTTTCTGATCTACTACATACAATCTAATCATAAAGGAAAGGATTCAATTGTATGAACGTGTCTAGGTACATTGAATGAGTTGTTGATTGTGTTGTCAACAATTCAATCAAGCTTGTCAAGACACATAATTTGATAACGTTGTCATGTTAAACATCCATCCCACATTGCAATTATGGATATTCTGTCGTAGATTGTCCAAGCTACTTACATACAACACACTTATTCGCGATCTGCACAAGCACAAGCGCGTTTCTAATCTTGTTTTCTTGTGCTTTGACACTCAAGACAGACATTAAGATGGGTTTACCACCCAGCTAAAGCTTCTACGCCGTTCAAAGCTTCTTGACACCTCTTCCATGCGTCTATACACCTCTTCAATGCTTCTAGGTCCATGGAAGCATTGAAGCGGTGTATAAACCCATTGATATCATGCGTCCCATCATTCCATTGCTTTCAAATGCATTCTCTACATCTCATCCATTACATGATGTGCAAGTATCAAGTTTGAAGGTTTAATTTGGCGGTATGAGCAGTACGTCTGAAGAAGACATCGTTGAGAGAATCCTCTTCGGAGAGTTTCTGAAGGAATATCCAGGAGATCAACAAGAGTTTGAAGATGATGCGACGTCCGAGACGAGTGCTGGTAGTGAGACTAAGCCTGTACGTCCTAAACGACGCAAACGCCATCGAATTACCTTGAAACAAGAAATTGATAGCCTACGAGTGAAAGAAACAGAGCTACTTGAACAGTTAAATGTATTGACAAAGAAGTCAGAGGTCACAGGAAATGCATCTGTATGGGAAACTAGAGCAAAAGACCAAATTGTAGCTGCTCAGAAAACTTTGTATGAAAACTCAATGCTAAGAAATATGCTGCAAGAACAACTTAAAACAATACAAGCACTTGAAAGAGTCTTAAAGAAAAAACCAAAGCTTACGGTATATATGTTGGCAATGAATTGTTGATATATTTTATTCTAGCTCACACCACAATTTACACCGGATGAATGGAGAACTTGGCAACTTTCTAGTGATCAATATACAAGAGAAAATAGCATGCGTTCAATTCTTGCGTATCTCTATGATAAAATGGAATCGGAAATGATCAAGAACAATGTGTACGATTTGGTTGAAAATACGTCGTCATTAGCTTTACGAACACATCATAATGTGTTGTGGTTTGACTTTATGCAGTACAACATTCTCGATGTCAATATCAAAGATGCAGAAATTGCATTATGGGCTATTATTTGCCTAGATATCAAGATTCCTAGTGCTAAAGTGAAGAGCCCACAAGGACAGGTCCAATATAAAGCTTTGGGTCATAAAATTCATGATGAAATAGCCTATTGAGTATTTGGATGAAAACACTGTGTATACACAAACCAAAGCTGACGTTGTGAGAAGTGAAGATGATTCATTTACAGTAGAAGGACGATACCTTGCTCAAAGAATCCTTGAAGAAAATCGTGTTGTTATTGTGTACAGAACAATTATTGATGATGAACTTCACCCTCATTCACCAAGTTGCTATCGTGATCATGCAATTGGATGGTAATAAATTGCTTACAATTACATAAAAGCTAAAGAGTGATGTAGGATCATTCTTCAACCATGTCCTGATGATCCCAGAAGAACTCAAAAATATACATTGACCCAAGTAACAAAACCCATTGGGAATGCCCACGAAGAGGAAAAGACAGCAACAAAGCTCGAAGAAGCATCAGACTTTGTGCTGAGTTTGTTGACGTCCCATACATCGAAAATGAGCGAAGCTATCGTTCAAGCTAGCAGCAACTAGTAAATTTATTGTTTCATTGTTTTATATTTACAAATTGACTGATACGATTTGGACTGCAGATATGACTGTAGCTTTAGCAAAATGGGCAAAGGGAGGAACCCGATTTTCGCTATGCACTTCGAAAATTGAAGACAACGAACATTTCATTTACCACTTTAAAGTCGATTATTTCTTTATTCAACGCCACTACTTGACTTTGACAACAGACCAACTCTAGATTTCAATAATATCCAGCATATGCATGGTTTGAATACGCTTGAGTAGTTATGAATCACTCTCAGCTTTAAAAAAAGAATTCCATGTATAAATTTATTGCTCTAAACAACACATTTATACATGGAGTTGCAATCAGGTACTTCAATGAGCATCAACTGAAGTTGTATAGTTACTTGGTATTTTACAAGATAATTATGAACTTCCGAAGGTACATCTCGACAAAAATACTATTAGTTTTGTATAAATAAACTAAACGTTGAGTTTAATCCAGAATCACAATGCAATATACAAGCAAAATTCAAATAAGACACAGTTAGTAAATGCCTTGATGATATATCGTCCTTCTAATTTAAGTGCATATCCGAGTTCATGAAAAAGTATCAATAACTCAGCATTGAAACAATTCAATTTCACAATAAATATAAGGTACCAACAAAAAGATATGATCAGTCATCAATTTCCAACATTGCACAAGTGCCATTATGCTTCCATGATCAATGCTCCATGTCAATGTCATCAGAAGCTTTAACATTATGATAAAATTACATTCAAAGTCCAAGTGTAATATAATAGAAACGAAAAATGTATCTTTTAGATCTCACCTTACACAGGCATTGCATGCTGCCACTCGAGATGCATCGCATTAGCATAGGAATCGCATCTACACTCAAGCAGAGTAGGTGCACTAGATGTAGAACAT